>JAOXOE010031378.1:0-11992 GCA_028565055.1 Phoeniculus purpureus
AAGGAGACTCCACAATCCCCCTGGGCAGCCCCTTCCAGGGCTCTGTCACCCTCACCGGGAAGAAGTTCCTTCTCATATTGATGTGGAACATCCTCTGTTCCAGCTTACACTCACTGCCCCTTGTCCTATCACTAGATGACATTGAGAAGAACCTGGCTCGATCCTCCTGACACCCACCCTTTCCATATTTATAAACATTAGTGAGGCCACCCCTCAGTCTCCTTTTCTCCAAGCTCAGAGACTCGGCTCCCTCAGCCTTTCCTCATCAAGAAGGTGTTCTACTCCCTTCATCATCTCTGTGGCTCTGCACTGGACTCTCTATGGCAGTTCTGTCTCTTGTTGAACTGAATGGCCCAGAACGGGACACAACATTCCAGATGCAGTCTCACCAGGGCAGAGTAGAGGGAGAGGAGAACCTTTCTAGATCTGCTAACCACCCTGCTTCTGATCCACTCCAGGATGCCGTTGGCCTTCTTGGCCACAAGGGCACGTTGGTGGCTCATACTTGAGAACATCCCATTAATGAGTCCCATTAACTTTCTCCCCTATCAGACAATACTTAACTCAACTAGTCTGGCACCATGATTCTCCAGCCAGGTACCAAACCTCATTGTGACAGCCCCATTAGTACTGCTGGCAATGTTAATGAGATTACGGTTATTTGAGCAACTCAGCTTGCAGGTTTGAATTCTTAGGCAGCCCTCTGGTTAAAAGGGAAATTACAACATTAATAGGAGGAGACATCAAAATGCATTTACCCCCACACAAAGGAATTCCACAACTGTATTTAAATTTAATATAACACATGATAAAGAGAGGAGCTGGAGTAAAAAGCCTGTCACTGCTGCTCATACAATATTATTTATGACTCTATATAGGACCAGCTCCATGACGGTAGCAGAAGGAAACCTTAATGCCTTCTGACACAACTGGGTTGAACCATCCATTATCACCCACAAATCCTTCAGAAACAAATACTGCCTCAAATAATGATTCTGCTCAGTGTATCGACTTCCTAGATACCAGCAAGGGGAGGAACCACAGTGATACAACCTGGTTTAGGGAAGACCAGTGAAAAGAATTATCTGTATCCTAGGCTTGAAATCAATAGCCATTGATATTAGGATCCCTCTCTACTGAGTAAATGTCAGAGAAATAAACTTGATAGAACAATATATTTTCCATGCTTTAAAATCGCTAATTTTAAAAAGAATATGAAACCACAAAGTCTTTAACCTCTGAGGAATAAATTCAAATACCTGCCAGGTCTACAGAAGTCTAACGTCAACTGTTACCATAAAAAAACAGGACAATGATAAATAGTGAAGTGTTGAGCTCCCAGGGAAGTATTTAGCTGAAATGGTAAGGATCTGTGTTATTCTTAGCTATTCTGTGTTACTCTCTTGATTAGAATTTTAAAGAAAAGGTAATGTTTCTCCCAGCGCTACTTCACCACAGTTTATAACCAAGAGCAAGAAAACTGTCAGCCTACCTCTTAGATTCCTCCAGACTCCTCCATCTTATTCAGCTTGGGCACTTGCCAGCTCATTTGCTTGTTTCCTGAGAAGGAAAATACAATGAAAGGTGAATCTTCAGGTCACAGAGGTTTAGCACACAGTGCAGATTTTCTGCATCTAAATGGCATCTAGTTTCTTAATTACATTTTTCTCGCTCTGTACTACTGACAGCCAAAGTCTCATTTGGATTCAGCTGACTCCCACCGTCTGCCATGGGGATAATTGCCCCTTCCTTTTGCAGTCACACACCTCTCTGATCGCTACTCTAATTTGTATGGAGAGGAACTGTAAAAAGAAGTGCTTATCACGTGTAAATTATTTTAATTCATCGTAGCAAGCTAGAGGAACATGAAATGGGCCAGTATTAAGCAGCCTGCTCTCTGCAGAACACAGTGACTTACAGAATCTTTAAACCATCTGAACAGTAAGTGGGCAGATCTGTTTATTCCACTTTGCTTTATGCTCCAGTGCACCAACACATTTATCTGCTCTTCTGCAAGACTGCAGATCTATCTAATTACACTGGCCCAACTTCTTCTGTATTATTATAGTTGTAGTACTCAGCACTACTCTGCACTTGTGAAACCTCACCTGGAGTCCTGAGCTGATTTCTGGAGTCCTCAATATCAGAAGGACACAGAGCTCCTGGAATGGGCCCAGAGGAGAGCAACTCAAATGATCAGAGGGCTGGACCACTTATCCTATGAGGACAGGCTAAGCAAGGTGGAGTTGTTCAGCCTGGAGAAGAAAAGGCTCCCAGGTGACCTTCCAGCAGCTTTCCAAGATCTGAAGGGGGCTACAAGCTGGGGGAGGTCTTTTTACAGGGATGCATAGCAAGAAAACAAGTGGAAAAGGTTCCAGACTTGAAGAGAGGAGACTGAGGTTGGACATGAGGAACAAATTCTTTGCTGTGAGAGTGCTGAGATGCCAGAACAGGTTGCCCAAGGGAGTTGTGGCTACCCCATTTCTGGTAGTGTTGAAGGCCAGGTTGTCTGGGGCCTTGAGTAACCTGCTCTAGTGAAAGTGTCCCTGCCTGTGCAGAGGAGTTGGAACTAGATGATCCTTAAGGTTCCTTCCAATGCTACGATTCTCTCTTTCAGGAGAAACAAGCTCACTTGAGGTGCTAACATCATGTGCTGTACTCTATCATGTGTGAGAGAAGGCCTACCTCTGTCCTAAAGATCTCAGCCAACTTTTTTGCAGTGAGAGTGACAGAGCCCTGGCCCAGGCGGCCCAGAGAGGTTGTGGAATCTCCTGCTCGAGGGGATCCTGCTCTGCCAAGGGGGTTGAAGTAGATGATCTCCAGAGGTCCCTTCCAACCCCATCGGTCTCTGATTCTAACCTAACCTGGCAATATTAAAGCAAGCCTGCAGTCCACGGGAGAGCAGCTCTGATCACAACACACCGATTAAAACTGGGCCTCAGGCTACAGGCAGCTTTAACCCCCTGAAATGCAGCTCCTCTCCCTTATTTCCAAGGCAGTCTCACACTCAAGGCTCCAGCTCCACCACAGCCACTCCAACAGCCCTGACCAGCTACACAACCTTCCCAAAAGGCTGCACGAAGCTAATTCATCCTTACCTTTTAATCTCATTAATCCCTCAACAGGTGGGACCCGATGGGCTGGTGCCGCCCCTTGGCCCGCCCCGTCCGGCCCCTCTTGGCCTGTTCCGGTGTCCCGGAGGGGAATCTCGGCTGGACCGGCAGCTCCTGGGGTCTGTGAGGGGGAATCTGGGCGCTCTATGTGGTTTAGGGTTCTGTGGGGTTTAGGGTTCTGTGGGGTCTGAGGCCCCGTAGTTGCTGGGCGGGGCGGGGCGGTTCAGGCCGGGTCGGGTCTGTGGGGCTGGGCGGGAAGCGCTGAGGGCGCTGCTCGGAGGCGGCTGCCAGGAGCAGGTCTGTGGTGCAAAATGGCCTCGGGAAAAGCCTATTTGCAGCCGGCAGAGGGAAGGGGAGGTTGTGTAGGATCCTGCAGCCCTCTGCAGCTGTCCGGGTCATGGAGAGAGCCCTGAGCTGAGGCGTCTCACAGACCCAGTGGACAGTACGGTGGTCCCTGAGCCAGCAGTGGGCCCTGGTGGCCAGGAAGGCCCGATGGGCTCCTGAGGAGTGTGGCCGCTTCTGCTCTGCCCAGGGGAGGCCCCGTCTGCATCCACAGAATCACAGAGGTATTGAGGCTGGAAAAGACCTCTAAGATCATCCAGCCCAGCCCAGAACCTAACATCACCACAGTCACCCAGACCAGGGCACTAAGGGCCGCATCCAGTCTGTCCTTAAATACCTCATGGGATGGGGACTTCGCCACTGCCCTGAGCACTCCGTTCCAGGGTCTGATCACCCTTTCTGTTCAGTTTGGGGCTCCTGAGTTTCCTCCTTCAGATGTCTCCTCCTTGACTTTGGCAGTTAAATGATCTTAAATGGCTTTGAAAAAATCCCTGTTATCAGCCTGGAAAGGCAAGGTTGTGATATTAACCCCTCAACAAGCTACAAACCAACCTCAGCTTCTGCAGCCTCTGGGTGTATTTAGTTATTAGAAGTCCCACGGAAAAAGTGAGGGGGGATGGCTGCAACTTTCTCCTGGGGAGTTTCTGATAAGACTTGAGGACGATTTTTCACAAGGAAAATCAGCCACTGTAATCATCTCCCACGGGAATAGCTGAGTCCCCAACACTGGACATGAGCTTTGGCTGGACAGGAGCTGAGCCAGCCTGTCTTTGCCAAGAAAAGTTGGTGAGCCTTAATGTCCCTTCCAACATGCAATTCTGTGATTCCAGGAAGATGCTTCCCATTTTCAGTGACACTATCATAGACCCACTGAATATTTTAGGTTGGAAAAAGAGCTTTAAATTCATCAAGTCCAACTGTTCCCCCAGCATTGCTGGGTGACCACTAACCAGTGTCCTTGAGCACCTGGGAGTGAGCTGAGCTGTTGTAGTTTCTATGTTTCCCCCATTGCTGTGAGTAGTCACAGAATGGTGGAATCATACAATGGGGAGGGTTGTAAGGGACCTTAAAGGTCATTTAGTTCCAACCACCCTGTATAAACCAGGACACCTTCACTACATCAGGTTACTCAGTCCAGTCTTTCCTCCTGTATAAGTGACTCTCATATACTTTTTACATGCAGCACTGCACCATGATGGCTACCTCCGCAGAAACCTGTACTAATGATGGCGAGTGGCTGACAGAGCTGAGCCAGAAGTCCTGTAGCTCTGGTTTGGACTATTCAGAAGATACCTTTGAGTCCTTTAGCGAGGAGGAAGAAGCCTGCTGGCAGCGAGAGAGTGAAACGACTGAATCGTGTTGTTCCAAGGAGGATTCAGAGGAGTCTGCTGTGTCTGTGCTGTGTGCGCTGGAAAGCCCATCACAGTTAGCAGGCCAAAACCACACAGGTATGTGAAATTTGCCAGGCTTAAGACATGTCCTGCACAGCTCTGAATGAGCAGGACAGCAGCTTGCTCAGCGTTTTACCCTGAAATCATGGATACCAGACTCCTGTGGCTCAGAGTGTCTTTTTCCCTCAACAGAGAGAACTATCATGTTCAAGAAGTGGATGATTTGCCTCTCGCTTTCTTTTTCCGCAGTCCCACTTTCAAAGGTGCCTTTTTTCATTGCAGATGAGTTGGCTGGAACAGCAGATTCTGCAGCCGTAGGAAGAGATGTCGTGGGAATACAGATGGATCTACAAAATAAAGGAGCTGGCATTCAGCAAGATAAATCTGTCACCAAAACTCACACCGGTGAGTTCAGTAACTTTAGTAAAGGTTCTTACTCTGTGCCTTTCGAAAGAGGATGTAAATTTTTAACTGGACTTCAGTTTTATAGGTATCACCTATTGAAGTTAAGCCAAGTAATTAAGTGCAAGGGGTTTTTTTAAGTTGTATTTTGTGGTTTCTCAGAAAGCAGTTCATTTCCTGAAACATACAAGGTTTTGATGCCTCTGACACAGTAACATCATTCTAGTGATGCGTTGTCACAAGATATATACACACATTTTAAATTGAACTGTAATTCTCAACATTTTGGTGGACTGTTTAGTTTCTTTCTCTCCAGCCATACGGGTGCTGAGAGTATGGGTTGTGTTAATTATTGAATTACTTGTTTGCTGTGGTGTAGTTCCTCTTTAGTCTGGTCTAGAGAAGAGGAGGCTCAGAGGAGAGCTTGTTGCTCTCTACAACTACCTGAAAGGAGGTTGTAGTGAGGCTGATGCTGGTCTCTTCTTCCAAATTACTAATGATAGGACAAAGGGAAATGGCCTAAAGTTGTGTCAGGGGAGGTTTAGACTGGATCTTGGGAAGAAGCTCTTTCCTGAGAGAGTAGTTGGGCACTGGAACAGGCTGCCCAGGGAGGTGGTGGAGTCACTGTCCCTGGAGGTGTTTAAAAAACTAATAGCTAGAGCACTTGAGGCCATGGTCCAGGGGTTAAGGAGCTGTTGGGATGTAGGCTGGATTTGATTATCCTGGAGGATCCTTTCTAGCCATGATGATTCTGTGATTCCGTGGTTCCTTTCCCAAGCTGAGGGAGGCAGCAGGGTACCAGTTTTGGCAAGAACAATGGAGCAGCTTTAACCAACACAAGCATGGGGTGTGTGGAGGAGGAGAGGGGAAGGGAGGAAGGAAGGATGTTGTTGTACTGGTTATGCAAGCGACTGCAAAAGCAGATGGTGGGATGCAAGTCCTGCTTAAGTCTTTCTAAAAAGAGATACTATTTTTAATTAAAAAAAAAGAGCAAGGAAGCTGTAGTTGAGCAAAAAAATAGTTGAAGCAGAAGTGGAATCTTCCTCAACCTGTGTGTGTTTGGAAAGTGAGCACAGAAGTTTGTAGGTCACCTGTAAGACTGGTTAACCAGGGAGATCCTCCTGCTAGGTACTTCATGGCCTTGCATTTGTGCACCAGCATCCTCAAACCATCCATGTATCTTAGGGGAACATGGCCTAAGATCATTTTCTAGGCTATTCTTAGTTGTCTAACTCATTCACAATGGCAGTGAGTCAATGTTTTTGGAGTTCATGACTCATCTTCAGCATTTATCTTTCGATGACTGGTTTTCCAAGACTGCCATGTAGTCAAGTGTGAAAACCGTTAATGTAGATATTCTCCTCTGTAGTGGAGAGGCTTCTCCTAGCAAGCTCCTCTGAGAGAGTCTTTCTAACCTACATCTGAAACTTGTGACCATCTGATCCATTGAGAAACCAAATAGGACCCAGTGAGCTCAGATTCATGGAACGCGTGATCAACCAGAGCGTAATGCTGAGGAAGTTTTCCATCTCTATGGAACTTTTCCTTGAAAGTGACACTGGGGAAGGTTTTATCTCTGTAATCCATTTCAGGGAACGTCCTGCCTTTGGTTTCTGGATGTTGATATCCCCTTAGTCTTGAGTACTGCTCTGTTAGAAGGCAGCAGATACCCAGTAGTCTTAACTGTCTGTTCCTTATTCCTGAGCTTTTCTACACCAAATCTTCCACCTAGGTACCACACGCAGGTCATGGGGCTCCTGCAGACCCTTCCTGCCTTTCACAATTGTCTCTCCTTTAACCTTTTACATTTTTTCTTCTTAAAGCAGAGCACAGTAACAGCATAATTCCTGCTTGTTTTCCTATAAAATCAAAGTTAGACATCAAAGGAAACTCAATAAAGATTTTCTTTACTTTTTCCTTCCACTCCTACAGATTTAAAATGTCACACTTAAAGGATGTAGCTGCATACAGAAAGCAAAACCTTTGTAGGTCACTTAGTTCTAAATCCCACAGCAGGATTTGGGATGTAGACATGGAGATTATCTTATCTCCGTTGGTACACAGCGAGTGCCTCTGCGATCTGAGCAGCTTCTTGGGATGGTTTGCTGTGCTTTACCTACTCAATATTCTGTGGTTGTGACCTTACTGCTGTAGGATACATAACTCTGACTCGATGTTTGTTCTTGATCCTGTGTTATTCCTCTGCGGTGAGAAGGATGTGGGAATGCAGGACTCAGGGCAGCCGAGCATCAGCAGAGTGTTCTGCTGGAACGGTAATTGGTGCTGGCAGGGATCCTCTGCGGACGGACGAGCAGTGACATTTAAGTCTGCCGCCACAAATGGAGATTGAGCACTCAAGCATGTCTAGTTCAAAGAGAGACAGGAGGGAGTGATACAGGACAGACATAAGAAATAAAACCAAGTAGCAAAGCAGGCACGTAGATCCCGTTGTACACATCTCTTCTTCCAGCCGAAGGGCAGGGGAACCTCATACACCCAGAGAAAATCCGAAAGGATTGTCATAATATTAAATAGTATATTTCTTATTTATATTAACCATGTAACTTGTTGGAATTGATTGTGCAGTCAGGTTTAAAAATTGCCTTTGTCTTTGTACCTTATTGCTCTCTACAGCCAGCTGAAAGGAGGTTGTAGCGAGGTTGGTTCTGGTCGCATCTCCCAAATTAGTAATGATAGGACAAGGGGAAATGGCCTCAAGTTGCGTAATGGGAGGTTTAGATTGGATCTTTGGAAGAAGTTCTTTGCTGAGAGAGTGGTTGGGCACTGGAGCAGGCTGCCCAGGGAGGTGGCAGAGTCACTGTCCCTGGAGGTGTTTAACAAATAAGTAGCTAGAGCACTAGAAGCCACAGTGTAGGGTTTAGGGAGATATTGTGATGTCGGCTGGACTTGATGATCCTAGAAGTCCTTTCCAGCCATGATGATTCAATGATCTGTGGGTCAAACACACAAATTGGTGGGTGTAGAGCAGCACACAGCTGGGTGTAGGACATCTCATGACTCACACCTTGTTAGAAACCGACTCTTAACTCAAATGTGCTTCTAGATGTCAGGAAAACCTTAAGTGAATGAATGAATGAATTTGATAATAAATTGTCACCAAATGTTTAGGAGGCCCTGCATGCTCCTTGCTTATAAGAGCTTTGTTCTAGCAGGTTTTTTCCTCACAATATTAAATGTAAAATATTTTTATTCATAAAGGAATAGCCTGTTATTTTATTAGTGTGATTAAACTTGGTGTTGGCACAATTTACACTTTTATAGGGATCCTGCACTGCTGTTGTAAGGAAAATGAACTGCTGACTTAAATGGTGGTTTCCACTAAGTGTTTATGATCCTGCCCAAGGGAAAAACATCATTCAGTCACATTTTAAAGTGTTGTTAGTTCTTACTCACCTGCCTATAACCTATCACTGTGTCTGTAGTCAGTTTGATACATCAGCTTCTATGGAGAAACCAGTTGTTTGACAACACTTCACTCTGAACTGTGGTCGTTGCACTCATTCAAATACTGTTTTCCCTGTTGTGCATAAAGCAAAGTTCACTGATTCTTGCTTTACTCCCTCTTTACTATAGACTCACCTACCCTTTATACAGACCAGCTGCCTTTCTGGGGAGATCCTCAGTCTTAGTGTTAAACCACCCTGACCATACCTCACTTCTGTAGCCATCACCAGTTCACTGATATTCTCAGGGTGGCAACATGAGTGGAAATATGCTGTATTAGCATTAACTGTTTACAGAGGTGTTTGTAGGATTTATGTGAGTGCTTATGGTACTGTCTTCTCATTTCTCCTTTAACTCCATACATTAAAGTGTTTACTTGGGCTTTGGTAGCTGCATAAAAGCAAAATCTGTGTAATAAAGGTAGAAACTACTCTCTGCTGTTTAAGCAGCTGAAAACAGCCTCTTACAGGCACCTCAAACTACCCAGAGACATGGTGTGCTCACGGAATACTGTATTGATTGGAAAATCTCCCGCTAAGCAGATAGAAGAGCGAAGTGTATTGTTTACACCCTACACAAAATGAGCATTGAAGATTTAGAGGAAAATATTTTTTAATGTAACTACATTTCCTCCAAAAATAAAAAGCCTGTGGGTTGTAGAATTAATTTCAAGTGTTTTCCACAGTTATTCCAGCTCTCACTGCCTCAGATTTTTCAGTGTCTTATGAAACGCTTCTAAGAGTTACTAGATGACTAGTTCTCAATCTTAATTCACAAAACCACATAATCACAGAATGATTGAGGCTGGGAAAGACCTCCAAGATTGTCCAGCCCAGCCTAGGACCTAACATCACCACATCAGCTAGGCCAGGGCACCAAGTGCCACAGCCAGGCTGTCCTTAAACATCTCCAGGGATGGGGACTCCACCACCACCCTGGGCAGTCCAGTTCAGGCTCTGATCACCCTTTCCATGAGGAGGGACTTCCTAACATCCAACCTAAACCTCCCCTGGCAGCTTCAGCCCCTGCCCTCTCATCCTGCTACTAGTTGCCTAGGAGCAGAGCATGACTCCTACCTGACTACAACCTCCCTTCAGGGAGTTGGAGAGAGGGAGAAAGTCTTCCTGAGTCTCCTCTTCTCCAGGCTAAACACCGCCAGGTCACTCAGCATCTCATCATCAGACTTTCCCTCCATTCCCTTCCCCAGCCTCATTGCTCCTCTGGACCCGCTCCAGCCTCTCAATCTGTTTCTTGAAGTGAGTGGCCCAGAACTGCCCCCAGTACTCGATTTAGCTAGCTGCAGGTAGGAAGATGCTAAACTGGTCATAGAAGCTGAGTTTATTAAATTGCATTGTATTTAAGTTGCTTTGCTAGTAGACATGTGCTGTATTGTTGAGCAGTCTAATTCTTCAGGGTTCTTACCTCCTTCCCCTCTTTGTAGAATGTTTGCAGAGACTTCTGTTATGCAAGTTCCTACAGTTATCGCCCAGGTTTTTATTTAGGTTCTGCATGGCTGTTACCACAGTGATTGCCTCTAGGTTTGTTTTTTATTAGATAATACGAGGTCACGTAGATAGAAGACAAGTGATTTTGGTTTTCCACTGATACAGTAATTGACTCTTTTGTTTTGCTGATTTATGGCTGACAGAATTGATGGAATTATCAGGTGAACTGGCCGCTCTTCGCTCTTTTTGCACCATTAAGATACAGAAGATGCAGCTGATCTCTAAGCAGGTGAATGGTGGCGAGTCAAGAAAGCTGCAACATAGCTCCACAGCAGAGAAACCAGAGACAAGCGACTTGAACTGCTGTGTTCCCCTTCAGCTAATGAACAGAATCCAGTTGAAAAATATCAGAGAGACTGTCAAACAGGTACTGCAGGGGAGAAAAGGAGACTGTTGTGGTGAGATGATTACTCCAGGCTTCTTGTTTGTTTGAGTTACAGAATCACAGAACAATTGAGGCTGGAAAAACCACTTGAGTTCATCAAGTCAAGCCCATGACCTAACATCACCTCGAACAGCCAGACCATGGCACTAAGGGCCACATCCAGGCTGTCCTTAAACGCCTCCAGGGATGAGGTCTCCGCCAGGGGGGTTGTGGAGTCTCCTTCTCTGGAGACATTTAAAATCCGCCTCGAACTGTTCCTGTGTGACTAGATCTAGGGGATCCTGCTGTGGCAGTGGGATTCGACTGGATGATCTTTCGAGGTCCCTTCCTGTGATTCTGTGAATTCATAGTACTGTCAGCACAGGAACGTTGTTGTCAGTGCAACAGGGAAACTTTGCCTGTTCCGAGAAGAAATAGTGAATTACAGATCAGTGCTCTGGCTCTGTGATACAGCAAGATAATTTTAAATGAAACAAAGTTATCACTGCTGGAAGGGGTGTAAGATCTGGGGAAGAGCGAATATTTTTACTGTGGAAACATTCCAGATCATCAAGATGGTGACAAAGATTGTGAAATAATTTACAACTGCCTGCAGAAGCAAGTTTTTGCCTTTAGACAGTAGCTCTATCTGTATTTTTATTGATTGTCTTTAATGGCCTGGCTGTCTTGCTGGGTCAGAAGTTGGTCTTTGCCTCAAAATCTCATCTTTCAGGTGACACAAGCTCAGATCCACCAACCTTCAGCGTGCCCTGACTGTCAGGAGAAGAAAGCACAGCTAGCCAAGATTACCTTTCTGAGACAAAAGAAGGTTCTACTGGAAAGTGCTTTAATCCAACAGAAACTGGAAGAACAGATTTACTCCACCGTAAGAAAATACTGTTTAAAAAAACCTGGTTGTGGGAAATCCTCAAGTCAGGTTTTCCTCTGGTTTATGGCAGGGAAAATCAGTTTGACTTGGATGCCACACAGGTCAAAATAGAATTTGATTTAATTAATGCTTGGGACCAACGTAGTGGTTAAGTCATCTGGGCTTGTCTGATTTGTGTGAGCTGAAGACCTTTCCCAGGATGTCCTACAGTTGTTTTGGGTTCATCTTGATTGTTTTGTTTGTTTTCTGATGGACTGTGCAAGACACAATGGAAAATAACAAAATGAGGTTCTGGTAGGGAACTATAGCCTTACTCTTCCTTCCTCACTCATCCTTCCTTCCTTCCTTCCTCACCCTTCCTTCCTTCCTCACCCTTCCTTCCTTCCTCACCCTTCCTTCCTTCCTCACCCTTCCTTCCTTCCTCACCCTTCCTTCCTTCCTCACCCTTCCTTCCTTCCTCACCCTTCCTTCCTTCCTCACCCTTCCTTCCTTCCTCACCCTTCCTTCCTTCCTCACCCTTC
>JAOXOE010031379.1:0-11992 GCA_028565055.1 Phoeniculus purpureus
CCTCATCAAGCCTGACCTTAAATGACTCCAGGGATGGGGCCCCCACCACCTCCCCAGGCAGCCCATTCCAGTCATCAACCACCCTCACACTGAAGAACTTTTTTCTAATATCCAGCCTAAATCTCTCCTTTCCCAGCCTGAACTCATTGCTTCTTGTCCTGGCTGTACAAACCTTCATGAAAAGACCTTCCCCTGCCTTCATGTTGGTCCCTTCAGGTACTGGAAAGTCAAAAGAAGGTCCCCCCTGGAGCTGCCTTTTCTCCAGGCTGAACAGCCCCAACTCTCTCAGCCTGTCCTCATACAAGAGATCTCCATGCCCCTGATCATTTTAGTGATCTAAATGTGCTCTGGATGTGCTCCAGTCTGTCTGCATCCTTCTTGTGCTGGTGGCTCCAAAACTGGACAAAATACTCCAGGTGAGGTCTCAGCAGGGCAGAGTAGAGGGGCAGAATCACCTTTCTTGATCTGCTGTCCACAGTTCTTTTGATGCAGCCCAGAATGTGATTGGTCCTCTGGGCTATGATTGTACACTGGTGGCTCATGGCCAGTTTTTCATCTACCAGCACCCCCAAGTCCCTTTTCACAGGACTGCTCTGCAGTAAAATCACAGATGATTCATTGCTACCTTCTATTACAGTAAAATGCAATGAAGCCTTTGAACAGCTCATCCTTCTCTTAGCACAAAGGCTTCACTCTTTATACCCTGTTGTTTTCAGGTCAATGTGCTTCAACAGTTATCAGTCCAAAAGTCACTGCTAAAAAAATAAGGGCAAATGCAAAATAAGGATGAAGTGATTGAGCAAACCCCATGATTTAAAAAAATGCTTTAGGTTAATGCTCCAAAATAGAATCTAAACTAAAATGTCAATCTTAGGAGCAGCTGATGAGTGACGTTAACACTTAATGAAGCGACAGGTTTCTTTCACACCTCCACAGCAGCGTTACCAATAATCCTAGCGATGTGATGTAATACCTAACCAGTGCAGTACCTCTGCCCTGTGCCTACTGTGGAATCGGCACCAGAGGACCACCCCAGTGAAGCCTGTCCATCACTGCAAGCACAAAGCCAGCATCCTCCCTGCCTTCACTGGGTATTTCTGTTAAAATCCTGCCAAACATTTGCCTCTCAGTTAGCCCCAACCAGTCACTTCCACTGATCTTGTACTGGTAACAGACCACAGCTTCCCTGCAGCTCATGTGGTTTTGTTGTCTATTTTAGAGACTCAGCTAACACATCAACTTGTAGAGTAGGAATTGATGGTTGGACTCGATGATCTCAAGGGTCTTTTCCAACCTGAATGGTTCTATGATTCTGTTATCAACATGTATTTGGATTTAACACGAGGGAGAACTACATTTAGATAGTCCCTTGGTTGTTTTAAGGAAAACAATTACATATCACAGTTACTGTGCAAGTGATACTCCGGTGTCTCTGTGACACTGACACAAATCCCACCCATAGCTAGAAAGTCATAACTTACAAAGTAAAAACTGATTTTTAGGGGAAAAAAGAGTGTTTTGCATCTTTTGAGAGCTAACACAGATTTGCCGCTTTTAATACTCTATAGACAGACACTACGTGATATAAAATTTATCCAGTTTTCTTTTGTGATAACCGATAGAAACCAGAACATTAATCAGATCTAGTGTGTTTGGTTGTCTCCAAGCTTAAATATTATGACCTCTGTACAGGAAAACTCCAACACATCTGGTTACCTGGTGAATTTTCATATCCTTATTATCAAAATGCATTTTCTGTGGTGGCCTTGTGTGTGAAGAATTAAATGTAAAATGGCAGATGATTCTATTGTTATTTTAATAGAATTATTCACCTGGAGCTACCATAATTTCGTATTTCTTTGATCTGATCCTAAGAAAAGTTAGATCATTCTGTGGATCAATATCTCTCACAGTGCTCCTTGCATGCCTGGTGAGCTGATGAAGATGGTTGGCATACTGGACCATTGTAGCGTTATCCATAGTTGTTCTTATGGGAGTTCCTGCAAACAAATAATCTTAGAATACTCAGTAAAATCACATATTAATCATAGAATCACTGAATGGCCAACGTTGGAAGGGACCTTAAAGATAATCTAGTCCTAACCGCCCTGCAGAGGTAGGGACACCTTCACTACAGCAGGTTGCTCAGGGCTCCAGCCAGCCAGGCCTTCGACACTGCCAGGGATGGGGCAGCCACAACTTCATTGGGCAGCTTGTTTCAGCATCTCAGCACCCTCACAGGAAAGAACTGATTACTTGTGTCCAACCTAAATCTCTCTTCTTCAGGTCTGTAACCCTTTCCCCTTGTCCTCTTACAACCACCCGTGTCAAAAGCCCTCCTCAACGTTTCTTGCAGCCCCCTTTAGAGATTGGAAAGCTACTAGAGGGTCACCTGAGAGCCTTCTCTTCTCCAGGCTGAACAACCTCAACTTGCTCAGCCTGTCCTCACAGAGGGGCTGCTCCAGCCCTCTGATCATTTGAGTTGCTCTCCTCTGGACACCTTCCAGGAGCTCTATAACCTTCTGGTGCTGGGGACTCCAGAATTGAACCCAGTACTCCAGGTGGGGTCTCCCAAGTGCAGAATAGAGGGGGAGAATCACCTCCCTCCACCAACCATCACTGCTGCTTTCGCTGCAGCCCAGGACATGGTTGGCTCTCTGGGCTGCAAGCACATTCTTCATGTATTTTCCATATAGAACAGATTGTAAGACGAAAAACAAGGATTCTATCTTCTTTTCTGTTTTGTAGATTATTTTTCCATAATTTTCCTATGAAAGCAATAGTTGAATCCCTTGAAATCTTTGCTGCCTCTGGAGAAATAATTCTGCGTGGGTAGAATGTGTAGTGTAGGGAACGACCCAGCATCTCCTTTGTGTCTCATGTTTATTACTCAGAGATTGCAACTGCTGCTTTAATGGACACAAACAGGTGTTTGCAGGCACTGCATTAGCCTGAGAGGATCTACATCATCACCACACTAAAGACTAAATCACTTAACAGCAGCAATGAATTAGTGTCAAGTTTAGACAACCTCATATCTGAATGATTGCTTCAACAAATACAGCACTTTTAATGAAAATGGTAAATGTTAAATGAGCCTCCAAGGTCTAATAATAACATGAAATTGAGTTGACACTAGTGACATCCTTAGATTAAAGCTTGAGCTATGCTTACTTTAGGACAAATTCTCTTTACCTCTGCCACCCAAATTCAAGAAAGGCAAATAAACCCTTCATCAGCCATGCTGTAGCGTGATCTTTCTCCACAGTGAAGGACAGCAACAGTTTGAGACTTGAAAATAAATTAAACAACAGGCAATGTTTGTATGAGGGAGCTTTAATTTGCTGTTCTACCTGTACACGGCAACATCTATTGAGTCCACACCACTACAAAAACCTTTGTAAAAGACAAGTGGTTTCGTTACAGAGGAGTCCATCATCTTAGGAAACCTGAGCAGCCTAAGGCACCTTGTAACTGCACTGCTGGGTTGAGTATTTTTACTGCTGTTAAGCTGTACAGTTGCTTGAAACGTTTTGGGACAGAGAGAGATGAAACTTCATTTTCTACAGAAAGATTTGAAGTAATTGGATTGACCAGTGCTAATTGTGGGTAGTTGGTGATGTTGAAACACCTGCTTTGAGGTTTATTTTGTGGAATAAACTTGGCAGTTTAAATGCCTCCTCTCAGAGTACAGACTGTCTTGTATTCACATCTGGCATCTGCTGTTGAAACGCTTCTAAACAATAAACCAAATCAGAACTCCTGCACTAGTCTTGTCCTTCAGCTTCGATCCAGCTAGGTGCTCTACAGCTTTGTGAGGATGAGGAAATCTGAACTGAACACAGTGGGACTTGATACCCTACTGGCAATAGTCTAACACGTGAAAAAGAGAACTAGAATGTTCTTCCTCTTTTGCAAATCAGCATTGAGACAGAAGGAATCTAGATCAGCCTTTTAAAAAGCATGCTAATGCCCTAACTCTGCACAGCTGTAGCTGAGCTTTCCCTTCAGCATCAGGGCACCTCCCATAAAGCCCAGCCAGCCCTTTGTGTTCACACCCCAGTGCCTCCCAGTTTGTGCTACTCAGCCAGCTGTCTATTCAAAGCAGGAGTCCTTTTACTTTGGGGGTGTTTAGGATCAGAGTTGCAACAACTCCTTTGTGGGCCTGGATCCGCTTGAGGGTTTCCTCCACTTAAGCCTGTGAGGAGAGAGACCACCTTGGTGCTCCCAAGAACACCTCAAGGTCTCCTCGGGCCACCTCAGCACTGACTCCACAGGCAGCCCGGGGCTTCCACTGCCACCCCGTTCCCCTCCCGCTCTTAGTTCTCTGTGTCTATGCCTTTGCTCATTTCCATCCCCGTGCCCACAGCCCTACTGTTGCCATGGAGCAGTGGAAACGAAGCCAGGTTGGGCAGCGCGAACCGGGAACTCAGGGCCGCTGGGCCGGGGCGGGGCAGCCTCAGCCCGGCGCCGCTAACGAGCAGGTGGCGAGGCGGAGTTAAGGACCGTTAACGGGCCCCAGGTGCGACCGGCTGAGGCAGCGCGAGCGAACTCCCCTGTGAGGGGAGTTCCTGGCCCGGAGCGGTGGGGTTGGAGCTGGACCCGGGCTGGAGGTGAGGAAACAGCAGCTGGAGCTGCGCCGAGGGTTGTGAGTGGGGCTTTTCTGGGTTGTTTTGACGCCGAGGCCAAAGTTACTTGTTTGCTACTGTCTTGAGACCTAGAAATGGTTCCCTGGTGGGAGGCTGGGGCAGGGAGGGGAAGAGCCTCTGCTCGCTGGTGGTGGTGGGCGATTGGGCCAGAGCGCAAGGCTGCAGGGGAGGTTTAGGCTGGGTGTTAGGAAGAATTGTTTAGTCAAAAGGGGTTATCAGATGCTGGAAACAAGCTGCTAGGGGCAAGTGGTGGAGTCTTCATCCTTGTGCAGGGGTTTGAGCAACCTGGTGGTTCACAGGTTGGAATTTAAAGGTCTCCTCCAACCACACATGTTTTGTGGGTCTGTGGCTCTCTCCCCGCTTGAGAGCATTGCACTATCCACTCTAGTTTTGTATTTCAGAGGACGCAGCATGCCTGTGCAGTGCTGTGGTGGTTTCAAGTCACTTTACCAAGATACAGGGGCGGGGAAAGCTTCCTCCAGGATGTGTGTAGATCATCCCCTGTTCTCTGTGCATAGAGTTAATAGCAGTTGCTGTGTTCAGGAGACCCTTTGAAGCTCTTTTAAGGGAAAGTTCTTTAGTCTGTAAGATTAAAGATCTTACCCTTACAGGTTATAGATAGTTTCTTGAGTTCTTCCTATTGGTTGACTTTTAGCTGCTCCAAATGTTGTCAGGTTTACAAAGTTTGGTGTTTTGGAAATCCAGCGGGCTCCCCTTTCTTTCAACAGAGGGGTCTTAAAAACAAATTAACAAGCCAGTCATTAATCTGCAGCTCTTTCTGGACCCAGTTGTGTTTGAAGCTTGGAACAGTGTGTCAGCATGTAATTCGATGCAGTTTATGGCTCTTTGTTGGACAGAAAATAACTCTGGTGCATGGGATCACCCTATTCGTAGTGACAATATTATTCCAGGCATTTATTAAGTTTCAGACTGGCAGGGGCCAGCATAAATCAGGAGTGCTGAAGTCATTGTATATTCAGGTAAGCTCATAATGGCATTGAAAATCTCACAAGGGAAGGGAGGAATTATCAGCAACGGCAGTATATTTCTTTCAAAAGCCACTCTTTTAGGCATTAGCCCCACAGTGATGCTGTGGAAGGCAATCAGGAGCCATGCACCTGCAGACAATTAAGGGATGGGGTCTGTATGAGTCCATGGGGCAGCGGTGTGAGCCGAGTTTCAGCTGTGAGCAGCGACACTCCTGTTGCTGCACTTGTGCAGCTTTGTTAGGGTGACAACTTCGGTGTTTGGGATTTCTGGGAACTAGGAGTCTTTACAGACCTTTTTTTCGTTATGTTTTTGGCAGTTGGAAGCACTGGTGCATGATTATTGAACCTGACTGGAACAGCTGCTGGGCAATTTTGTTTTAATACAGTCAGGAGATGCTCTTAAATGGAAACGTAGATATTAAATGATATAAGCTTGGTCCTACTGTCCGTGTTGGTCCTTGCTGTTGAAGTCTGCATTCTGTAGGGTAACACGCCATCAGGTTTAATTGTGATCCTACCCCTGGTGACTGAACTGTTAATTCCAGGGGTTTAGAAGAATGAAAAGGAGGAATTTTTCCACTTACTCTGCCACCCTGTTGCTATTTTTTAATTTTTGAGGCTTCTTTTAAGACTGCCATTTCCCTTCATTGGTGTAAGATGCTTGTGTTTCCTTTTAAAACAAATAAAAATATCAGCTCAGCTTTGCAACAAGAAAATGCTGAGCTGGAGTCAAAGCGACAGCTAGCATGATGCAGGACTGTTCTTGGAAGCATTATTTATGCTCAGCATGAAAGACTGAAACATGCAGACTTTTACAGATACTCAGATGTAGGTTTTTTTGTCTCAGGCTTGGACACACGAAAACAAATTACAATATTTTCTTGGGTACTTGCAGTTTAACTCAGAACCTTGATTCCAAGCAACCTAATGATTCTTTCGATGCACAGTGGTGAATGCAGTGTCAGGAGCAGTGTGATACTGCTTGAGGACTGGAAAATCCTTGTGATCTAGAAGTGAAACCTTGGAAGTGTTTAACTGGAAATAAGTTTATAAATATTTTCTGGTCAAAGTAGCGAGCGAGAGGCTTAACCTTCAGGTGCGGGGAGTAAAAATCATCTGAAAGATGTGAAATCCTTAAACCTCTTCTGTTTGTTTTCCAGGCTGTGACAGAAGATTTGATTCTCCACACGGAAGCTGTGAAGAGGATTTTGCTGGTGAGTGCATAAGACTTTCATTTTTTCCTTGCTGTTTGAAACTAGAGGCCCAGGAAGAGGGAGGAAGTGAAGCTCGCTGAGGGGCACTCTGAGGTACTGTTGCTGTGCTGAAGTGCTGTGAACACACTTGATTTGCTGCCAGCCATTGTGAAATCAATTAAATTCAGGAAGAAGGTTACTTTTTACAACAAGGAATCTTGATGACAAGTAACTGTAAGGGTCTGCCTGCTACTAGGTACCCTACAGCATGGGCAAGGGAGCGATCTCTCGAATCTCTGTTTTGTTGGCCTATACTGTGGTGTGAACTACTCGTGTGTGACCGAGAGCGATGCTGGTGGTGACTGTACCATTGGTTCTTTCAACATTTTCTTCTGTATATTTATTTCTAGCAATAAATCACCAAGGAAATCTGGTAGAAGTAGACTATGTGGTATAGTCTGCCTGGAGTCTGTTCTTAGCACACATCTTAACTGACAGGTTTCTTGGCTTTCTGTGATTATTTTGATGTAATATTAAGAGAGAGAAGTATCAATTTTGTTCATCTTGACTTTTAAATGCAGTTGTGTCGGTGTGAGTTCTGCTGCTGCTCAGTCACATATCAACCAATAGTCAGTAGCGTTGGTTGGGTTTCTTGCCCACAAACTCTGGAACAATCACATTGTGAATAGCCTTGATTAATTCTTGGCCTTTCAGTCCAAGGAGCTCACTCAGAGTTTAAGAAGTAACAAAGGGAGTCAACTTTGCTGTCAATAGCAAAGTGAAGTTGTGGAGGACAAGTGTGTGCCAAGCTGGAGTAGTCAGTGAGGTTTGGGGTGTCTTGGATGGCAGGAATCATCATTAAGGTTGCAGGACTATGCCTGTCAATCATTCACTTCTTGTTCTGTACTGAGGGGTCAGCTGTCAGCATCTCCTTCCGTGTGAATTTCAGTACATGATCTCTATTATTCAATTAAAAACTGCCTGCCTTTCCTGAATGAAATTTGTCTTGATTTCAATAAGACCTCCTTTAGAAAGGTGAAAATTAAGGAACATAGAATGCAGTTAGTCATCTTTGCAAAGTTATGAAAGAAACAGTTAGGGAAGGTGCTGCCTTTCACCACCTGAGCGAGTAGGTGAAATCAAGCTCTTTTCCCAATCTGACTGTTAAGTTTTATTTGCTCCTCTGCTACCTCCTTCAAATATCCTAAACTGAGAAAATCACAGGAGGTCAGGGGTTGGAAGGGACCTCAAGAGATCGAGACCAACCCCCCCATGCCAGAGCAGGATCACCTAGATTAAGTCACACAGGAATATTTCTAGTTATTAAAATTAATATTTGAAATGTTTATGAAAAATATTTACTAAAATCTGTGTGGAAAAGCTGACAGTTACTCAGTAGGTAAATGTTACGATGACGATTCTCTCAAAATACGTGTTTTCCACCACTTTTGATAGTAGCTTCCCAAGGTTTTTGCCCATCGTCTGAGGAATTTCTAGCTCGGAGCCTCTAGATGGTGCCACAGCTACAGCACATCGAAGCGAGCTCGCGGTCAGGATTTGTATCGGGTTGGTTAAAATGCCGCCTCAGCCAAGCAAGAGTAGAAGTTTCCTTTATGGTTGTGGAGTTCTTGCAGGTGTTTGTGTGGTCCCCTCAGCTCCTGAGGCCATACCTGGAGGGCTGGCTGGGTGGAGGTGGCTGTACCCTGTGGTGCTGACACAGTAACACCAATAAGCCTCTTAGAAATTGCCAGTACATGTTCCTGCTTTGTGTGCTAATGATCCATTCACACACCATTTTCTTTTCCTTCTGAGAGCAGATGTAAGTACGTAAAAACTGCGTTCTCATATCAAGAGCAAATTGATAATAAGGTTGGTTGAGTTGTAAGGCCGAAGCAGTAGAGGCACTTGATTTGGCAGTTGCCAAAAGCTTATGCAAATCATAATCACAATTAGTTTTTTATAATCTGATAAATTTTCTTGCACTGCAATATCTGAATAGTGAGCACACTGCTCCCTGGGCTCTTAAACCAGCCATTTGGAAGCTTTCAGACTGGCCTGTGAATCTGCACTGGTACATCTGCTTTATCACCTCTAAGGTAGCCAGTCCCTTATGGCCCTGTTTTGTTCAGCTGCTCAAGTTCAGTCAGAACAGGCATGTCAACTTTTTGTTAGCATTGCTGAGCTTCTGGGGACCTACTGTGATGCTTTTTGTGGTCTGCTGTGAATATTGACTTGTACAGCAGAGGATGCCGCGCCATATGTGCTGCTGTTCCACGGTCCTGCCTTCACAGGAAATCCCAGTAAAGCATTGAGAGTTTAGGGAATGGCTCCTCTGATGGCTGAATCATATTGAGGTTGGTGCTGTTGCTGACAGTGAGGGCATGTTTGTAAATAGCTTGTATGGAAACACTGGGCTGCTGAAGCATGAAAACCGAGGGGCATAATCTGGGATGGGAACCAACTCTTGAGTCTCTGCTCTGAGCCTTCTGTTTAGCTCAAGGGTATAGGCTATGTCCTTTCTTAGGCAAAGAAAGACCTTGACCATCTTTAACACTGTACCAAGGAGTCTGTCCAAAGGCCACCTCTAGTGTCTGTTTGATGTGACAATAGTGATTCTGAGGTTACTAGTGCCAGCAGCTAAAGCCCAGTATTTTTGCTTCCACTCCAGCCTGCAAGAACTGAAGGCAGACCCACAAGCTTCTGTGCGGTGTTCTGGTTACTAACTGTGTGTGTCCACATTCAAAAGATCAGCAAAGATAACCAGAAAGCAGACGGTTCCCTGCCAATCACCAGTAAAGTTACAATGCCTCTTTTAATACCTTATATGCCTGCAGTGTAATGGCTGACCTTGGCACACAGCAGCAGACTGTAGATGTTCACAAAAGGTGGGATTGGGGCTCTTAATCAAGAACAGCCTCTTCCCCTCTCTGCCATTCAGATGGGAGATACAGCCAGCCAGGGCAGGCTAATAACGTAGTTGCCATCTTGGGAGAAAGACTGGATAAAGCTGGTGTTCTGGAAGTTGGTGTCTTTATACAGCATCATGAGAAGTCTGGGTTGGGACTGCTGGTCAATAGAAAACTAGTAGAGAACTGGGGTGAAACTTATTACTGACAGTGTTTCGATAGGAGCTGTCATAGGGGAAAAGACATCTTTGATGAAAGTCCTAGTTAAACTCCTGTCCAAAACAACAACTTGTAGTTAGGTGAAGCAGAATCCTGACTTACACTCACTGTAAAAGTTCTGGGAATGTGTAAGAACTTGTACTGGACTGAGTTGCTTTATAACCTCACCAGCTATGCTCTTCCTGCATGTGTCACTGTAACTAAGTGAACCTTTAGTCATGAGCTCTGTGACAGCTAACCAGCAAAACACATTATTTCTACAGCTAGAAAGCTCCAGGGAAGGCTGTCAGTGATGGATCTACAGGTACATTGAAGTGGCATCAAAGCAGCATCCTGTAATGAGTTGCTGTGGTGCTCTTGGAGCTAGCAAGCCATTGAGTTGGTGCAGATGTGTGGCTTTGACCTCATCAGAGTGGAACCAGAAGCCACAGTGAAATACTGTCCATGATCTGTATGCAGTGGAAATGTTTCTATAAAGTTGTACATGTAAATCAAGAACTAGTCACTGGCTTACTGTTTCCAAGTAACCAGCATATAAACATGGGTATGAGCGCTCCAAACACAACTTGCATTACACCATCAGTGGTGATTTGTGGGTTCTGTGTTCTCTTTCAAGTGGACACTTCAGTGCATCATCAATAGCAGCAATGGGAGGGCAAGAGCTGCTGCCCAGTGCCAAATGTTGAGGGCGCTTCTCAGTCTTAATCTGCCTCTTTCTCCCCTCCCATACCTTACTAATGGTTTCTTAAATAGAAGACTCCATTTTTTGAATGTAAGTTCTCACAGCAGTTTCCTCAGAATAGGGGTGTTGCTTTTGGGAAGATCTCATCTCCTTTAGGAAATGGCCTTTCAGAAGGTGTCAGTTATCAGTGTGCCTGAACAGATCAGTATATCTCAGTATCCCCCTGAGCTCAGGGGAAGAAATGGGAAACCAAAGTGCTAGAAGGTGATGTCCTTCCTTTTATCATGAAATCCTAGTAACTTTCCTGAATTTTATGCAATATCTACACTCAATTATGTGTATTTGAGGCAGGTTTCCCACTCTCTAAGCTGTTGTTTTAAGCCTGTATTGTACCGTATCTTCTCTGTGGCTTTTCCCTCAATTTTTTCCTTTTCTTGCTGTTTTATTTTGACCTATTAAATATTGTACTATTTTTTTAAGAGAAGTTTTCTCATCTCATCCACTGAAATTGCATCTGAATGAGAATTCAGAGCTGTTGCCAGCTTCTTTATGTACAGCAGCTATTATAAGCAAGTTAGTTCAGTAGCAATTCAGCGTTAAACTGCTATCGCAGTTGGTAAGTGGTAGCGCAGAGTGCTGATATTTACAGGTTTCCAGGCTGTGATTCTCTTGATCAGAGAAACGATCTCTGCTGTGCTATCTGTCTGTTTGACAGCATTTGTCATGGTGGCTTCTTCATCCTCCTTGACAAGTGAACGTGAGCCTTTTCAGCTTGTGCAGACCAAGGTTTATACTGAATAAACTCTGCACAGAGACTGTCATGTCAATACAATCATGGTGCTGGGTTTAAGATTCTTTCTAAAAAAATGTCAGTGATAGCTGCCCAGCAAAAGGATTCTCAAGAGGATCTTTATTTTACATGCAGATTCTAATGAAATTTTATTTCAGACTAAGTCCACTGGACATCAGTGAAGTTTTGGTTTCAGCACACTCACTGTGCAGGTAGGGGACAATTCAGGCAACGAGGGCATAGCCACTGGTCAATACTAGTGTGAGTTTAAAAAATAAACGTTTAAAGACAAAAAAGATCAAGAATAGCTAGATCTTAAGTTGTATCAGATGGGTTTGTGTTCCTTACCCCTCTTATCCTGGATTACGTTTAGTCCTAGTAAATCTTCTATGACACAATTCCCCCCACACCTCTCAAGCTTTCATTGTGCTTGACTCCTTGACTGGTAACATGACAGAGGTGAAACAGGTACCTAGTTCTGAGAGAAATCATAGTATCATATCATAGTATCATAGTATTACCAGGGTTGGAAGGGACCTAATAGATCATCAAGTCCAACCCCTA
>JAOXOE010031380.1:0-11991 GCA_028565055.1 Phoeniculus purpureus
CAGGCTGGAGAGCTGGGCAGGGAGAAATGTAATGAAGTATAACAAGGGTAAGTGTAGAGTCTTGCATCTGGGCAAGAACAATCCCAGGTACCAGTGGAGACTGACCTGTTGGAGAGCAGTGTAGGAGAAATAGAGCTGGGGGTCTTGATGGTCAGCAGGATGGCCATGAGCCAGCAATGTGCTCTTGTGGCCAAGAAACCCAACGGCATCCTGGGATGGATCAGAAGGTAGGTGGTTAGCAAATCGAGAGAGGTTCTCCTCCCCCTCTACTCTGCCCTGGTGACACCGTATCTGGAATATTGTGTCCAGTTTTGGGTCTCTCAGTTCAAGAAGGACAGGGAGCTGCTGGAGAGAGTCCAGTACAGAGCCACAAAAACAATGATGGAAGTGGAGCACCTCCCTTATGAGTAGAGGCTGAGAGAGCTGGGTCTCTTTAGCTTGGAGAAGAGGAAACTGAGGGGTGACCTCATTAATATTTCTAAATATGTGAAGGGTGGGTGTCAGGAAGATGGAGTCAGGCTCTACTCAATGTCATCTAGTGGGCAATGGGTGTAACCTGGAACATAGGAGGTATCATATAATAATCAGAAGGAACTTCATCATAATGACAGTGACGGAGCACTGGAACAGGCTGCCCAGGTGGCTTGTGGAGTCTCCTTCTTTGGAGATATTTAAAACCCGCCTGGGTATTTTCCTATGCAACTTGGTCTAGGTGGTTGGACTAGATGATCTTTCAAGGTCCCTTCCAATCCCTAATGTTCTGCGATTCTGTGATTCACCCACCAGAAAGTGAGGAGAGAGACACGTGCAAAGCCTTGTTCTCACTTTTGTTTGTTTTCTAACCTAGATCTATTGTTTATGAAAGGTAATGGGGCTGCTGGAGGGGCTGGTGGCACAGCACAGCCATTATCATTTCCACCATGCTCGTGCTGCAAATGAGTCCCTGGAAACGATGGAGTGTTTTGGGCTGCATAAAGCCAAGCAAAGGGCCTGACAATCCTCTAACTAGACTGCAGTGCAGCCAGTTATTTCATCACAGACGTAAGTTTAAGTGCCTCTGTAATCCCACTGAAATCTGCAGGGCTGTTCACATCTCTCGGTTTAGGCATTTTCTGTAAGTACTTAGCTGAATCTGTCCCTGGGACCTTATTGATTTTTTTTTCAAACCATGTTTAGACTGCTTACCCCATACAACGTTTTGCCAAAGTCTAATTAACAAACCCGCCACCACTTACGTGACCCAGAAGAACAGTTTAAAACACAAATGGAAGAGAAGACAGATCAAGTGAAGAAAGATAAAATGTCCCACAGGATGAAATTTATATAACCTTGTATCAAATGCCTCTGCCACGAGCAGCCCAGCTGGCTTTCACAGAACCCTCGCGCGGGTAAGGTAATATTCAGTGGGAGTTGGGATATTGGAGTTCGCCACTTAATAGCAGAGAGAGAACACTGAGATGTGAAAAAGTAAAGTTAAGGGAACAGCAAGCAAGCAGTAAGTGTCTGGCACAGCCCAGGCTGCAGAGCCCACCTGTGATATGTGTGAAGGGATCCCATAGAAAAGCTTTTAACCTCCTGCACCAGGGAACACGTGCCCTCTGCACAGCCTTCTGCAGCCTCCGTCCATGGTACATTAAGAGCAGCAATTCAATACAGCAGAAATAATAGAAGCCAACTAAAAACCCCACTACATTTCTGGTTTATGGCGTGGGGGTTGGGGAAATCTCTCTCCATTTAATATTCAGGAATGCATTTCTGGCTTTTCACTGGTGTCAGTGAAAGAACTGCAGGCACACTAATTCATGTCTCTCTAACCTTTTGAGACGCTCTGCATGAAGTACAAGACCCACCATTAAAAAGAAATCAAGCCCAGCAAAGAGGAGCTATGGGTTCGGTTTTGCCTTTTCTCCTGGGAGCAGAAGTGTAGTCCTTTGTTTCCACGGCTGCTCTATGCCAGTCATTTTCTTGGGTTAGCCTGGTCTATGATCCTGCAACAGCAGACAGTACAGTAGCATAAATCAAAAATATCTCCACAGAAATAATTTAAAGAGATGATCTAGAAATAGACTGAGTTCTCACCCAGGGCTGCCAGTGATGGTGGCTTTGATGTGCCTTCCTCAGATACCATGCTAAATTCATACCTCCGTCTCCTTTTAAAGAGTGGGAAAATTAATCCTTATTTTAGATCAGTCGCTTTAGAGAATGTGCACCAAGAAGGTATCAGCCCATTAAAAAAGACTTGAACTCAAGTCAAAGTGTTGGAAGCCTAATACTTTATGAGTATCCATTAAGTGTGGAGTAAATTGCAGAATATTCCAGATTTTATCCATGCGAGTTTAGTTATCTGAATAACAGAGACAAATCTGAAAGCTGGATCTATTGAACTTCTCATACAGAAACAAAAGCTGGAAATCAGCAAAAAACGGCAAAGTGTGAAAAGTTTCACTTCAGTTCCATTTTTTTTTCCCCCACTATAACTTCTCTCCCACTACCACTTCAGTGATTCAAATTCTACCTCACCATCTGTTTTGAAAAGAAACAAATGGAGTGCATCTAATTTCTGGAAATTCTGAAGTAACCCAGGTAATCTGGCTCCATCAAGAGCTTCAGTACAAGTCACGTTTCCAATTTTTATATTACATAAGAAAATGTAGCTGGGGCTTGGACAGAAGAATGCTGACAGAAAAGAATGCAAATGCCACACAGAGTAAATACAGACTCTAAAGTATATTTACTTCTTCACTGCATTGCTCCTCCTAATGTGCCCATTACCTCAAGTGACATGGTACTGTCTCACTTGAGCTGCCAGACTGTGTAACAAGTCCTAAGGATGTTCACAGCAAAGTTACTCAAGAAAGTTCCCCTAGAGCTTTGGATTAAAAGCTTAAAGTGACTATCAAATCTGTAATTTAACTTGGCAGATTTGAAACCATGTTTTTAACCTTGTCAGCTGCCCATGAGTTACATTGCATGAAAAGCAGCCCTTTCTCTTGATGGCCAAGGAACTGTACATCATCTTTTCACTGTGATGTGTAAGGGAGATGACAGATGAACCGCCTCCACATTCCTGTTCACTGCTGAGAGATGCAATATTAATGACAATACACATCAGCCCCTCTCCAGGAAAAAAAAAAAGTGATTTAAAGAAATAGATTCAGAGAAAAATGTCTTTTGGAAGAGCCCTGCACTTCTTCATCTGTATTCCCAGTGCAGCTTTTTTCCACTTAACAGCCAGTAGGTTTACACACAGCTGACGGTGAGATAAGAGTGAGAAGAAATAGAGCTGTTACTCCTCCCATTAGAGATAAGCATAAATAGTTGCATGAGCACCCTACAAAGGTTGATGGTTAAATGTACAGTGACTAACTAGACATCACAGCACGGAGTCTTTGCTTCCAAACACCACATCTGCTGAACATCACAGACTTACTGATAACAGTTTATAGAGCAGTCAGGCTATTAAAAAAGGTGACTGTCTTTCCAATTCTCTCTGCAGAAGAGATTGTTCTGTCAACTCAGGAGAATGAAAATTAACTTCGGGGGGGATTTGATCTCTTCTGTTGGAGATTTCTCTTTGGTCCTCCAGGCTTCAGACAGGTGTTTTTAAAGTCACTGTCTATGTGGGTAATATCTAGCACACAGATATACAAATACAGTCATTGGAAGTCTGAAATCTCTGAAGTCTGAGTTATTTCTCCTGTTAAGTGCACCTGCAGATGTACTTCCAATGGCCGACCAAAGCTGGTATTCTTTGGTACGTGTGCAGCACCCAGGCAGAAATGATGACAGTGCTAGTTCTTGAGATTAATGGTAATAGAACTCACCTGAAGAGTGAGCTCAGTGGCAGTCCTTAGCACATCGTTATCCTGATGAAGTTTAGAGGTCAGAGCCCTTGCTTCTGCGATTTTCCTCTTGGAAGCGTCACAGAATCATCAGAAATAGAAGGGACCTCAAAAAAATTATGAAGTCCAACTCCCTCGGTCACAGCAGGACTGCCTAAAGCACACAGATACACATCCAGGTAGGATTTGAGTATCTCCAGAGAAGGAGACTTCACAACCTGTTCCAGGGCTTTGTGACTCACATTATAAAGAAGTTTTACATTATTTCTAAATTAAACTTCTTGTGTTCCAGCTTGTGCCTACTGGTTCTTGCCTGCCACTGGCACAACTGAAAACAGCCTGGCACCATCCTCTCTACAGCCGCCCTTCAGATATTTATGGTATTTATAGGCATGGACCAAGTCTCCTGTGATTTTTCTCTCCTCAAGGTTAAAAACCTCCAGCTCCTTCAACCTTTTGTCATAAGAGAGATGATCCAGGTCCCCAGCCATCTTTGTTGCGCTCTACTGGACTCTTTCCAGTAGTTTCCCATCTGTCTTGAACTGGAGAGTCCAGAACTGGACATAGGACTCCAGATGTGGCCTCACTAGGTTAGAGCAGAGAAGCAGGATGACCTCTCTACACCTACAAGCCACACACTTCATCATGGCAACAAGGGCCAGAATGAGCTTACTGTCTGCCACGACTCCAAGATCTTTTTCAAGGCTACTCTCCAACAGGTCTACCCCTATCATATACTGGTGCAAATAGTTGTTGCTTCCCAGGTGCAAGACACTACACTTACTCATGAACCTCATTAGGTGCCCCTTTGTTCAACTCTCTACCCTGTCTAGGTCATGCCAGATGGCAGCACAGTCTCTGGTGTGCCAGCCACTCCTCCTAGCTTTGTATCATCAGCAAAACTGCTGAGAATACTCTCTGTTCCATCATCCAGGCCCTTGATGCATATGCTGAAAAAGAATGGACCCAGTAGCGAATCCTTGGGGACACCTCTGGTCACAGGTCTCCAATTCAACCTTGAGTCATTGATAATAACACTCTGATGCCTGTCACACAACGAGGTCTTGACCCACCTCACCATCCACTCATCCAACAGTAACTGCATGATTTCCCTAATGAGGATGTTATGGGAGACATTGTGGAAGGCCTTTCTGAAGTTCAAATAAACATCCATTGCTCTCCCCTCATCTACCTAGCCAGATATGACATCATTAAAAGGTATCAGATCAGTGAAGCATGACTTCCCCTTGATGAATCCATGCTGACTACTCCAAATCACTTTATCCTCTTCCAGATAGTTAAAAATGGCATCCAAAAGAATTTGTCCCACCATCTCACCAGGGACAGAGGTGAGACTAACCGATCTGTATTTTCTCAGGTCATCCTTCTTGCCCTTCTTGAAGACTGTAGTGACCTTGGCCTTCCTCCAGTCCTCAGGCAACTCCCCTTTTCTCCACAATCTTTCAAGTGACCTAGCAATAGTAATTGCCAGCTCCCTAGGCACCCAGATGGGTGGTCCCATCTAGGCACACGGATTTACTGATGTTCACCTTAGCTAAGAGCTCTCTACTCTGGTCCTCCTCTACTGAGGGAGAGTCGTCTTCTCTCCAGACCTTGTTTCTTTTGTCCAGGGCCTGGGCTTCATGACAGCTGGATTTAGCAGTAAAGAATGAAGCAAAAGCGGCATTGAATAATTCCACCTTCTCTATGTCTTGCCCATCACTGGGCCCATATTTTCCCTTGTCTTCCTTTTGCTATTGATATGCTGGAAAACACCTTTCTTATTGTCTTTGATAGCCTTTGCCAGATTGAATTCCAGATTGGCCTTTGCTTTTCTCGTTGCACTCCTGCATTCTTGTCACGGTCTATCACCAGGATGGCCAAGAATAACACTCTGCCCAACCACGCAGAGAAGAATCCCTTTCCTTCCGTTCTCAGGAGGAAAAGAGATAAAGGAAACAGGCTTGTGGGAACGAAAATGTTAAACTTTATTAGGAACTTTATTAAATTACACAAAGTAAATGGAAAGAAGAACAAAAAAGGAAAAATAAGACAAAAAACCCAAACAATGTTTTCCTCACCCACTCAGCCAACGAGTTACGCTCCTATGGATTTTTCCCCCCCTCCCCCTCCCAAACCTACTGCCCTCTCAGCTTCCTAACCCAAATAAATTCTAAAAGCTGTAGACAAGGTGGGCAAATGGGGGAGAGAGGGGTATATTGGACAGACAAGGCATTGCTTACTTCTCCTTTCAAGAGAAGCTACAGCACTTCCATAAGCCAAGTCCAAGAAGGAGGTAAGAGGGTCAGGGGAAAGGGAAAGTGAAAGGGAGCAAAAGAGGGTCAGGGGAAAGGGAAAGTGAAAGGGAGCAAACGGCACTACACTGCAGGCAAAAGTGAATCAAACCCTGAAATGGGGGGGTGCCAAGAAAAGGGGAAAAGAGAGTTCCTGTCTTCAAAAATCCCCAATAACAGCCCAGAAGCTATCCTGGTCTCTCTCTCTCTCTCTCTCTGTCTGTCTTTCTATCTTTACCTTCTCTGCTGCCGCTGTCTCTCCCTTCTCCTTCTACTGTGTGAAAAGGGAAAAAAGACATTCCCACAAGCCAAAAGAAGTTTAACTCCTCATATAGTGAATGAAAGTTTGATGCAGAAATACTGTAAGCAAATGTGATTTCACCAAACCCGGCTGTGTACCTCTCCTTGTAGATTCCTCCACCACTAGTACCAGAAAGGAGCTTCCTGGACTGCATGTATCTTGCTTTATTACCCTCACAGCAAATATCAGGGTAGCTAAAGTCTCCCATGAGGACCATGGCCTGTGATCTGGAGTCCTCGTTCAGCTGTCTGCAGAAGATCTCATGAACTTCCTCATCCTGGTCAGGTGGCCTGTAATAAACACCCACAACAGTGTCACCCTTATTAACCTGCCCCCTGATTCTTACCCACAGGCTCTCAATTGGTTCTTCACTCTCTCCTAGTCAGAGTTTGATACATTCCACAATCTTTCACATAAAAACCTACTTCACCACCCCATCTCACTGGCCTGTCTTTCTTGAAGTACACAGCTGTTCACAACAGCATTCCAGACATCTAAGATGTCCCACCAGGTCTCAGTAATCCCAGTGAGATCCTAGCCCTACGACTGCACACAGATCACTAGTTCTCTTTATGGTATTCACTGCGTCCCGCTGTTGCAGTCACTTCCTGCGCCCCTAGCTCTTGGGTGTCTTAGGCAAAACACTGTACCTGTTTGTGACTGTAATTGTGGAGGGTGAAGACGGGAGACCTGCTTTTGTGGCTCACTAGTGTCCAAGGTGCCTCATTCACAGCAGAGCCCTCAACAGGAACAGCTTTATGAAACCTCCTATTTATCTCTGTCTCACCATTACCAATATCGCGCAAACTACTCACTGTTGCCCATAACTCTGACGCCTGGTAAAAGTAATTAACCTTGACAAATAAAGCAGTTACAGTGTAACACAGAATGGGTTCGGTGTTGCTCTCAAGCTAGTGGCACCCCTTTCAGCACCAGGACTGCCTTGCTCTGCCATTGTACAAGTAATCCTGTCATAAAAGTTAAAAAAAGCAAGTCCCATTAAAAAAAAGGCTCAAAGTCAGATAAAATCAACCGCAAATAAAACCTGTTTCACACAGCACCCTAAATCCTGTGTGAGTGATAAGCTTTGTTAGAAAATAACGACTATTTTAAGATTATTTTAACGTTACTTTAAATGTAATAGAGGGGGGCTCATATATGTCTTGTAAGAGGATACCAGCAGTGGGAGAGAGAAGAATATGAGCAATTTTTGCAAAGTTCTAAATGATGAACCTTTGGTCAGTAAAAAATGGTGAAAAAATTCTTTTAGACTAAATAATATTCTTCTTTCAACAATAACAGCTTCCAGTCTCACAAGACTAAATGAACCCTACATCGTCACAGCACAGGAATTAGGTTTCACAAAAAGGTTTTATTATGACCGCATCTTTATGGCCCAGTGCAGGGCTATGCAGAGCTAGTTTATCCTGCCTCTGTAGTGTTTCTGCCTTGCGTGGTCTTCTTGCATTCTCTCACAAGAAGCAAAATATATTAACCTGGGTAGTAGACTGCACTTTTGTGGGTACTTCAGCATCCCAGTTAGTCCAGGTACGTCTACATAACACTGCGTGGACCTGCCTGTGTTCCCATTTTTCACTTTCATTTCACATTCAGTGTGATGTGGATGGCACATTTGGTATTCTTTCCTCAAGAAGTCCTATGTGGCAGCACTCCAGGTTTCCTAATTAGGGTAAGACTTGATGCAAATGACATAATGAACAGAAGGAAAATAGATCCTTGTGCTTTAATGAGCTCTACTTAACAAAGCTGGATCTCAACCGTGTTTAGTGCTATGGTTCATACAGTATCCATGTAAATTATCTTTTAATTATTTAATTTCAAATTTTCTTTTAAAAATACCATTAGCTACATTTACAGCATTCAAGGAAAAACATGATTTAAAACTCCAGTCTTGGGAAGTTATAGATATTCTGTTTGGATATCAAGTTCAGAAGCCAACCTGCTTGGTCAATTTTCCTTGAAAATATGATCTGCATTAAAAATTGTACAAAACCAAACACTTTGTCTCCTTTTCATTTAAGGCTTCACTTTATTTAACGAGTCAGACACTGAAGCTGTACTTTGTATATCTGGCTTTTATGGATCAAAGAATAAATATTGCCGTGCATGCGGATTTTATTACTGTGAGGGAATAGTTTTCCTGGGTATTTTTGCTTATATTACTAAATAACACTGTTGCATATTAACTTTTAAGGGGTTTACAACACATTAAGGTAGGTGCACTGATGGAATTCAAAGTAGGAAATAATTTTTCATCTGTTTCCTTCCCGTGCTTACTGGTTGACTTTCTTGGTCCAACAGGTTATGAGGGTAGTACCTCTATCTAAGCTGATTCAATGCCTTTAAAAGGAACCTTAACAGAGGCAGTAGAAAAGATCTTGTAATAGTTTATTCGTCTGACCGATTTATTAGCTTTCTGTCACAATTTTAGAGACTGCCAGACAATTCTCTGCACTTTATACATGTGACATTTGATAAATAATTTGACAGCACTTCATGGTGAACTCCAAATTAGAAACAGACCCTAAGGACTGAGGTTATGAATACAAATTAATCTGAAAACAAATAAAAAGCAATATAAGTGATCACAATAAGTAAGTATCTGCCCTTGAACAACTGGCAGAAACTTAGATCTGCTCCAAAGCAATTTCAAACTCTTTATGAATAAAAATTAAACTATGAATAAAATGTTGGACATAGCACCAGAAGCCAGACATTTGTCTTTGGTCTTATAAGCTTTGAATATGTGTTTTAAAATACCTATCTAGCGTAGGCAATATCTAGCATGCAGATACGCAAAGACATACAAAATATCTTCAAACTTCCTCAACAAGTGAATTTTTTGTGGATCTGTCTGAAAAAAATTCAAGATTCCACTTTATATTTTGATTCAAAGTTTTTGGAAGGAGAGGAAAAAATCTTGGTACTGAAATTTGAAGAAGCTTAGCCTGTGGCTTCTCTTTTATGACAACTTTATCATTTTACATCCTTGCACAAGCTTTCCACAGCCTGAATAAGTATCTTAGGATATGAATTAAGAGATATCTTTATTAGGTAGCACATTTAAAGCAATTCAACTTTTATGGACCTCCAACATAATGGAGAGGTACTAGAGGAATAACTACAGTCTAACACTCAATACTTGGGATCCTGCAAAAATAGAACAACCTTCCTAGTAATTAGGTTGAAATGTAAGAACAAATGTTGTATAAGTACTAACACTGAAAGCAGGTAAAAAAAAAAACCACAAGAGCAGACAAAAAAAATCAACACACAACAAAAGCAAGCAAACAAAACAAAAATACATGACAGAACGTAAGGTAGGGACAAGCCTCTGGTTACGCCTCCTGGATGCTAATAAAAACAGACACAAGAAGAAGCTGGGTGAGCAAAGGAAGAAATGCTTTCCGTCTCCCACAGTCCTGACTAGGCAAGAAATCCTTGTCCAAGAGCTGACTCTAACATGGACCTCAGAAAAATGTCTGTATCCCAATGGGCTTGTTGGTCTTATTTACTGGATAACCAGGAAAGCTTGGAAGACTGTCTAGAAACTTTACCCCCAGAAGACTCTTATGCTTTGCTTACCTGAAAACTAATTCTGGTAGAAAATAAGAACTTCCAATGTCAATGAGTAATGTGAGAACAAGACAAGGTGAAGACACAATAAACTCAGGCCTGGAGTAACATACATACTAAATGTACTCTCTTGACTGAGAAAAATGAAGAGTCAGCAGCTCTCCATGGGGATGAAGAACTACCTAGTGTCACAAAGCAACGTAAGAAATAGTGATTTGGAAAAGGAATTTGCCTACCAGGTAAACAGACGTTTTTAACAAGGAGTTTATCCAGGAACCACAGTACAGCAGTCCAGTCACACAACAGAATGATACAGGAAGGAGTCAAGATCTCTCTCACTTGCTTGGCTACCTCCTTTTTGGGTCATAAATCCAACTCCTGAAGTACTAGCAATTAGTTCATCTGCTGCACAGAATGGCATGGCGTTGATTCCATGAAGCTCAAGTAACCCTTCCTTGGTTACAGACTCCTGTGGGATGAATATGGACACAGTTATGTATGGTGTGAACTTTGGAAAAAGAGATGGAGGGAAAGATGAACTTTGAGGAGCAGAGTGGGTGAAGGTGGAAAGAACAATAAAGTTGGAGCTGTTTAAGTAGAGAACAAGATCCCAAAGTGTTCTTAAAAATCTGTCATTAAATGACTCATCCATTTCCAGATGCCAAAAATTACTGTATCTAAAAAGCAGTTCACTCTCAGGTAAACACTGAGTTCACTGACCTTTTCTAATGTTCCCCTAGCAGCAAACTGACCATAAATGTGGTTCTGCTAATGGTTAGTTCAGTACAGAAGGATCCCAGTGGGGTAGGACAAAGCACCAGGATGCATCTGCAGACATCCATCCCCCCTGAGTTCAACCCATCTCTGATATTAATGAAAAAGGGCTGGATAAGGAATGAACAGACTCTGTGTGACATTCAGAGTCCCAAGGAAAACATTTACTTTAAGATTTCAGTGGTAGGAAAGTAAAATATTGCCTGATTTTGTAAACTTAGAGGAATATATCTATGCTCAACACATGAAAAATCCTTTTCAAATGATCAGAGCTCTGTTTTTCTGAGCAAGAAAATGGGCTGAATGTAAGGTGAGATTTGACATCCTGATGACAAGGTTTGTGGTACCTCCAGCAAAATGCTGCACTGCGCTACAGCCACATAACAAGGCTCAGTAACACTGGCAAAAACCTCAGCTCAGCTACAATCCTTGTAAGAAGCTGATTCAATCAATGACTTGCTGAAGCCAAGGAAGGGAATAAAAGAGCTGGGCTAACCTAGCGTATCAACTGGAATCAGAGGTCTGAACAGATAAGTTTTATTACTGAAGTGCTGGGAGTGATGGCAAAGTGTTCCTTGTTGAAGCTAGAACATACTTCCCATGAGAAACTGAAGATACATGGGAAGAAATACGGTCTTAAGCTTCAAGACTGGCATCTCAAGTTATATGCATCAAGGTAACTTTGTCAGCTCACAGTCACAACATTATGTTGGTAAATATACCCAGAGCCAAAACAGTGTTTAATGTTATTTGCCAGCATGGGGATAAAGATTTGGGCGTTAGACAGTTTTATTTGGATTAGCTTTTTGAAGAACCTCTATTTTTTTAACTCATCCCTTTTTTAGTGGGTTAGAGAGGTTGTCTTGATGCTGAAAAAGAACAGTGTGGAGCCCTTTGCCTCTTCACTGCTATGTACTATCATGTCCAAGGGGAGGCCAGTCACAAGTGGTGTCCCTCAAAGATTGGTCCTGGGACCAGTCTTGTTCAACATCTTTGTCAGTGACAGGGACAGAGGCATTGATTGCACCCTCAGCAAGTTTGCAGACGACACCAAGCTGTGTGGTGCAGCAGACATGCTGGCAGGCAGGGATGCCATCCAGAGGGACCTGGAGAGGTGGGCACAAGCCAACCTCATGGGGTTCAACAAGACCAAGTGTAAGGTCCTGCATCTGGGTCAAGGCAA
>JAOXOE010031381.1:0-11991 GCA_028565055.1 Phoeniculus purpureus
CAGAGCACTGGAAGGGGCTGCCCAGGGGAGTTGTGGAGTCTCCTTCTCTGGAGACGTTTAAAACCTGCCTGGATGTGATCCTGCTGTGTCAGGGGGATTGGACTGGATGATCTTTCAAGGTCCCTTCCAATCCCTAATGATTCTGTGATTCCCTGTATTAAATCTCCAGCTGCTGTAGGGCTTGTGGAATGTTTTTACGAATGCTTTCCTACCTTACCATGATTTTCAGATATCTTAATTGCTCTTAGGTTTCTAGCCCATATCTCAAATGGTGCTGATAAAAACTTGTTACTACTACAGGAGGAATTTGGGTTAGCAGTTTGCTTTGGGAAGAGTCACCTAAATGTTGATGCTCAGTAATTTCTTTGTCTGGTTTATTAGATAGAATGTTTCCTTAAGCACCCTTAACTGCTGTTGGGCTTCCAGATACCAGTGAAGAGTATGGGTTGTATTATTTCTTGTGTTCACAGAGTTATTGAGGCTGGAAAAGACCTCTAAGATGATCCAGCCCAGCCTATGACCTAAGGTCACCATATCAGCCAGATCATGGCACTAAGTGCTGCACCCGGTCTGTCCTTCAACGCTTCCAGGGATGGGGACTCCACCAGTGCCCTGGGCAGTTCATTCTGTTCCTTTATGTTGCCTAGGGAGTTCAGAAAATGATATTAAATGGCTCTTACTACCTTTGGAGCTTAACAATGTTTGTACATTTATTCTTGTTTTCAGGTACCTTTAAAACCAGGAAGGAGTCTTATGGATTGGATTCGACTAACTAAAAGTGGGAAGGACTTGACTGGTTTAAAAGGGAGGCTGATTGAAGTGACCGAAGATGAACTTGCTAAACACAACAAAAAGGAGGACTGCTGGATATGTTTAAGAGGTTGGTTGCTGTGATGTTGCTTCTATGTTTTTGCCTGTCTTTTGTATTTGAAGAACTCCAAACAAAAACAACTAAAGCCACATCTCACAGCAGACTCTGTATCTACATGGAGGTTAAGTGTAAACTTGACCTGATTAAAGTTAAAGATTTTGTGTAATGAAGATGTTCTTTGCCTTCAAGTCCTTCTTAAATTTTCCAAGTGGGTGTGTTGTACACCTGATTTATATCTGCATAGGAAAATAGTAAAGTGAAAGATGGTAGGCGATGCCTCAGATAACAAGGGGATGAATGAGGCACTGAAAATGTTGGCATGCGTCAGGTATTTTAAGTTACACACCTTCAGTTTCGCACAACAATTTTAAGTTGTATGAAAGACAGTTTGGAGCAACAGCTGTGGCTACAAGAATATTTTCAGTACTGAAAAGGAAATTCCCAGTATAATCATTTAGAGGCTAAATACATTAAAATCACCTCCAATTTGTTATGAGGTAGCAACACTTCAGTGAAGATAGATTTTTAGAAGATAGAGTAGCTGATGTGGCTTTTCTGTAGGAAGAGTGCTTCAATTAATGGTGTCTTTTGATGAGGTGAGGAACAGCCTCAACACCCTGGAGGGAAGGGATGCCGTCCAGGGGGACCTTGCCAGGCTCCAGAAGTGGTCTCGTGCACCTGCATGAAGTTAACAAGGGCAAGGGTCAGCACCTGGGTCGAAGCAAGCCTGTGCATGAATACAGATTGAGGACAGCCCTGAGGAGAAGGACTTGGGGGTGGTGAGGGAGCTGAAGTTGAACAGGAGCCATCACTGTGCGCTGGCAGCCCAGTCTTATGAGGAAAGATTGAGAGAAGACTATGAGGGGATTTAATCACTGTCTATAAATCCATGAGGGCTGGGTGTCAAGAAGAAAGAGACAATCTGTTTTCATTTGCGTCCTGTGATAGCACAAGGGGCAGTGGTTTTCAGTTGAAGCACAGGAAGTTCCACCTCAATGTGAGGAAGAACTTCTTTACTGTAAGGGTGACAGAACACTGGAATAAGCTGCCCAGGGAAGTTGTGGAGCGTCCTTCTCTGGAGACTTTCAAGACCCCTTTGGGATGCATTCCTGTGTGACCTCTCTTAAGTTCTATTGGCCCTGCTTGAGCAGAGGGGTTGGACTCGATGAGCCCTAGAGGTCCCTTTCAACCCCTAATGATCTGTGTGTAACTTTGTTCAAAAACCTCAAGAAAGCTGTCCTTTAGGCCACTAGTTTGTGTACAAAGTGAGTTGTCAGCAGAGTTCAAAAATGGTGTGGAGGGTGTATAAATGAGGTTTCTTTTGCTTCTGCTAGTTTGATGGTAAATGGAACGTTTGACCAATTCAGGGTGTCCTGACTAGGCTAATGCCTCTATTGAGTGCAGTAATCAGTCTGCACACAAGATGGCGCAGTGAGCGCATCCATCAGAAGATACAGTTGAAAAAGTACGAAAAGAGTCTTCCTTTGTTGTCTGGGATGGCTGCTCTTACCAACTAGGTAAGAGTTGGTAATCCCCTCGCTCCGTGCTGAATGCTTACTTCTCCTGAAATAACTAGTGTGGACTTTTTAATATGTTAAAAGCTTATTACGAAAAGCTCTAGCATAGTTCCACTTAAGTTAGTTTTTTGCTTTGATAATACTATAGATCTTTAAATATTCTGCTAGGAAAGCCTGTGGTAGTTGTGTTAACAGCAATGTGTCTGTAGTTAAATCTGGATTTAGCTGCCTTCTTCAGGCTTTAATTGCTCTGGTTACATTGAAATGATGAAGTGGAAGTATTTCTGACCTGTGAAACAGAATAATGCTCTTGTTGGAAGAAGGTTAAGCCCTTTTACAGGGACAAACTTGATACCAGAGTTGCAAGGCTTAAATAAGCATAGTTTATTTTAAGGTTTTGTATATTACTGAATCTGAAGAGGTTTTGTTGCTGATGGCAGCAGTTTTTCCTATGGGAAACAGCTGATTCCCGTAGGTATTTTATTCCATAGGTTATGGATGGTAGGGAAACAGCTATGACAGCACTTCAGGGGTAACCTAATTGGAATGGAGAGTGAAACTGTATCTAAGTGGCTCTATTTTCTGTCTGTGTAAATCAGCTGCTGGTTCTTTTACCCCCCAGATTAAGTACATTGTGTTCAACTGAAGGGTTATCCAGATGTTCACTGGGATAAGTGGCATTATAGGATTGTCTTCTAAATGTAATAAGATACATCTTGTGCTCTATATGATTGTGTAACCTACGTTTACTCTTCTCATAAGTTGTTCCACTGAGCCGTCAGGTGCGCTGGCAGCCCAGAAAGCCAACTGCATCCTGGGCTGCAGCAAAAAAAGCAGTGACAATCGGTTGAGGGGAGGGATTCTCCCCCTCTAGTGTGCACTGATGAGACCCCACCTGGAGCGCTGTGTCCAGTTCTGGAGTCCTCAACGTGAGAAAGAGAGCTCCTGAAAGGTGTCTGAAGGAGAACAACTGAAATGATCAGAGGGCTGGAGCACCTCCGCTGTGAGGACAGGCTGAGCAAGCTGGGGTTGGTCAGCTTGAAGCAGAGGAGGCTCCCAGGTGACCTTCTAGAAGCTTTCCAATCTCTGAAGGGAGCTACAAGAAAACTGGGAATGGCTTTTTAAATGGGTGTGTAGTGAGAAGTCAAGGGGAAAGGGTTCCAGACTTGAAGAGGGGAGATTTGAAGTGAGCAACCAATTCTTTGCTGTGAGGGTGCTGAGATGCTGGAGCAGGTTGCCCAAGGCTCCATCGCTGGCAGTGTTGAAGGCCAGGTTGTCTGGGGCCCTTCACACCTGCTGTAGTGAAAGTGTCCCTGCCTGTGCATGGAGATTGGAACTCAGTGGCCTTTCAGGTCCTTTCCAACCCTGGCCATTCTGTGATTCTATGACAATTAATATTGACAGACTTTCCACTGGTTTTGGAGATTGAGGTGTCTGTAGCAGTGGTAGAAATGTTGCTTTCATTTCTGTATTCCATTTTCTGCAGGATTTGTTTATAATGTCACACCGTACATGGAATATCATCCTGGTGGTGAAGATGAACTGATGAAAGCAGCAGGAACTGATGGTACAGATCTCTTTGATCAGGTGAGAACAACAACTGTGAGTGCATGACACTTGCTTACTGAAAAGTATTTTTTAAAGTGATTGTTTTCTGATAATTTTAGGGTGTTTGAGGGGAAAGAACTATTTGAACTTTTTCAGGAAAGAAAAAGACAGTGGGTTACTGCTCAAAATGGCACATACGTATGCTGACTCATGGAATCGTAGTATCGTTATGGCTGGAAAAGGTCTCTAGGATCATCAAGTCCAGCCCTCATCCCGACAATGAAGTTATTTTTATCAGAAATATAGTAAAGCTAGCAGTAACATGAGGTACCACCTTTTTCATAAATTACTACAGTAATTCATTCATATGAGAGGCATTTTCTTCTGAGGACTTTGAGTTTTTGGTAAGATGCTTGTAAACTATCCTTGTGTCTGTTAACTTGGCAGCTGAATTGTCAGCAAAGTACTAAGAAAAGATGCTGGGAGCTGCTGTTAACGGATAGTGAATTAATCATAAGATGACAGTTGGTCTCTTCTTTGTTTACTGGTTCTTTATGTGTTTTGGAAAGACTCTAGAAATAAAAGGTCTGTTTAGGTTGGATGTTAAGAAGCACTTCCTCATGGAAAGAATGATCAGATACTGGAATGGATTGCCAAGGGCAGTGGTGGAGTTCCCATCCCTGGAGGTGGTTCAGGATAGACTGGCTGTGGCCCTTAGTGCCCTGCTCTGGCTGCTGTGGTGATGTTAGGTCCTGAGCTGGCCTTAATGATCTTAGAGGTCTTTACCAGCCTTAGTAATTCTGTGACTGTACTGTTTGTGAGGAATCACTTGCAAACCTGGTGCTATAAAAGGGGATTCACTGAGTTAGTATTTTTTAGAAACAGATGTTCTTTGAGTCTCCTTGGCTCTCCAGGTTTGTCTGAGAATCTGAGGAAGAACCAAAAGGAAACCTGTTCTGAAAGCAGATCTCTTATCTCATGGAGTTTGTGCACCACAGTGTCTTATACCTTTACTTGCAAAATGTTTTTAACAATGAAATAAAGAAGTAGTGGTCTTTTACCTTAGTTAAGCTCGTATTTAGTTAATCCTTTCACAGATGAAATGGTATCTTTAGGCATCATTCTCTAGTTTAAAAATGTTTTGGAGTTTCTCTCCTAAAAGTTCATCCAGTATCAAGTTGTGGCCTGGAATTTTCATAGCTGGATCACTGTTGAGTGCGTGTGATGAACTGGAAGCCTTGTCACCAGGAACATTTGGGGAAGCCTCTCAATTTGTCATGAAGTTATTATACACACTTGTCTCTTCCTTTTTTTTTTTTTAAAATTATTTCAGTTTTTCATGGGAGTAAAAAGCAGTTCAGATCAATAAAACTGCTGCTCGTGTTCTTGTTTCTGGCTGATGTCTTTCCTGTGCTGGAGGCATTTCTGGTTTTTATCCTCTGATTCCTGTGTCTCAGATATTGATCTCTTTAAGAGCTTGGTAGCTTGCTAGTGTTTCTGAAATCTCTGGAAAAAAATAACTGTCATTAAAAATCCTTTATTTCTTATTTATATATGAGGAAACCACAACCTGTTAATATTATTAGTCATCTCTTTAGCTTCACACAATCACAGAACATTAGGAATTGGAAGGGACATTGAAAGATTGTCTTCAGCTTCGTCAGTTTAAAGTTTTTAATTTACAATCTTTACATACTGTTTGCGTTTGTCACACAGCATGTTTTTCCTTCTGACGTTATCCTGGATGCTCTATCAGAATTGGCTCTTCTGTAATCTGTTTCCTCTGCAAGTTCTCACCTGTAAAGCTACTGCTTTTTCTTTTGACTTTGTAAAATAGGTAATTACCAAATAATTCAGTGACCGTAAGATAAATAACCAGAAATACACCAACTTCATAGGATGTCATAAAATCACAGAATTACTGAGGCTGGGAAAGACCTCTAAGATCATCTATCACAGTCCAGGACCTAACATCACCACATCAGCCAGACCAGGACACTAAGAGACACAGCCAGGCTGGCCTTCAACACCTCCAGGGATGGGGATTCCACCTCTGCCCTGGGCAGTCCAGTCCAGGGTCTGATCATCCTTAACATGTGGAAGGGCTTCCCAACATCCAACCTAACCGTGCCCTGGTGCAGCTTCATGCCCTGCTGTCTCGTCCTGATGCTAGTTGCCTGCGAGAAGAGTCTGACCCCAACCTGACTACAACCTCCCTTCAGGGAGTTGGAGAGAGGGAGAAGGTCCCCTCTGAGTCTCCTCTCCTCCAGGCTAAACACCCCCGTCTCCCTCAGCCTCTCCTCTTCAGGCTTTCCCTCTAGTCCCTTCCCCGATGTTATTGCTCCTCTGGACCCTCTGCAGCTCCTCAATCTCTTTCTTGAAGTTAGGGACCCAGAACTATCCATAGTGCTAGAGGTGAGGCCTCACCAGCACCCAGTACAGGGGAAGAATGACGTCCCTAGTCCTGCTGAATGATACGAGCCAGGATGCTATTAGTGTTTGTGTGTCTAAAGTACCATTCATTATCTTTGTTTCCTTCATCCTTTTCCTCTTGTACCTAAACAAAACCAGTGACCTTTGATGTGAGAACAAGATATTTGTTAATTTTATAGCACACATAATAAAAATGTTGTTCTCCAGTGTCTCCTGTAGCTCAAGGTTTGATGTTCAGGTATTGCAAATCATAAAATGAAGAGATTAAACTTTTTTTTTTCATGGTCCTATTTCTTTTCACTTAACAACAGAATCACAGAACGTTAGGGATTGGAAGGGACCTCGAAAAATCATCTAGTCCAATTTCCCCGCCACAGCAGGATCACCTAGATCAAGTCACAGAGGAACTTAATGTTATCTGTAATAGAAGTAAAAGGTGACATGATGAGTGTCTGTGCTATATGAATTAAGTTAATCACTGTACAAGAGTGACCTTTTTGGTTTCAGTGCATGGAACACTACAGTAAGAACTACAGCTTCTGTGAAAACATGTTTTGTTCATACAGGTTCATCGCTGGGTCAATTATGAATCGATGCTGAAGGAATGCCTTGTTGGGAGAATGGCTGTCAAGCCTATTGCTGCTCCAAAAGGTGAGTTTTAAGAACGAAATAATTTCTGTTATGCTTCATTCCAGACTTGTCTGGAAATTATGAGTCATCCTAAATGCTCATATTTACAAGGAGAGTCTCTATTATTGCATAAAATTGAAGATTGTTGCATATATTTAGTGGTTTTACAGCAGAAACCAGAAGATGAAGCTATTCTATGCATTTTAGATGTAACGTACAGCTAGATTTCTTCTATTTTTAATTCTTAGAAAATAGATGTGTGTGTCTTTTGTGCCTTCCTATGTAGATAAAGTTTTATTTATTTATTATTTATTCCTCCAAGATTGACTTGGAGCTGTCATAGGCAGCTCTCTCACCTGAAGTAAAAGTCTGTTTTCAGCTTGTGATTTCAGCACCAGATATAGATCTGGCAAATTGCATAGGTGTTGGGATTTCTAACTCTTCTTTATGGACATTTTTCCCTCCAGAACACATTACTGGGTCTTTTAGTTTGAATTTACTTGGAGAAAATTTTCTAATGCAGTATGGTCTCAGCCAGGACAACAAACGATGCAGTATATTGTCTTAAAATGCTGGTGATGGTTTTCAGAGACTTTAATCTTCAGCATTATGATCAGAGGGCTGGAGCTGCTCCCCTATGAGAACAGGCTGAGCAAGTTGGGTTGCTCAGCGTGAAGCAGAGGAGGCTCCCAAGTGACCTTCTAGCAATATCTGAAATATCTGAAGGGGGCCTTGGGGTAGGGCTTTTGACATGAGTGGTAGCAAGAGGCCAAGGGGAAAGGGTTTCAGCCTTGAAGAGGGGAGATTGAGGTTGGATGTTAGGAACAAATTCTTTGCTGTGACGGTGCTGAGATGCTGGAATGGAAACAGGTTGCCCAAGGCGGTTGTGGCTGCCCCATCCATGGAAGTGTTGAAGGCCAGGTTGTCTGGGGCTCTGTGTAACCTGCTTTAGTGAAGGTGTCCCTGCCTGTGCACGGGGTTGGAACTAGATGATCTTTAAGGTCATTTCCAGCCCTGGCCATTCTGTGATTCTATGATTAATACTGTTTATGTTTCTCATACATAGAAGCTAGTAGATGTCAATATGTTACCACAGAGTTGTTATCACTGTATTACAACATGAATGCCAACTCCAGAGTTAATTCAATAAGATTAGAAATCTTTGGTGTCATCCAAGGAAGAGACATAGGGCTGTGTCTTGCAAAGGCCTCAAATTGTCCCTAAAATGGCAGTGCCACTTTTAGTGCAGAATGTGAAAATGTAATCTATAATCATTATGACTGGAAAGGACCTCCTGGATCATGGAGTCCAGCCCTCATCCCAACAGCTCCCTAACCCCTTGACCATGGCCTCAAGTGCTAGATCTACTAGTTTTTAAACACCTCCAGGGATGTTGACTCCACCACTTCCCTGGGCAGCCTGGTCCAGTTAACCCAACCACTCTCTCAGGAGTCATTTATTTCCTCAGATCCAATCTAAACCTCCCCTGATGCACCTTGAGGCCATTTCCTCTCATCCTATCATTAGTAATTTGGGAGAAGAGACCAGCACCAGCCTTGCTACGACCTCCTTTTAGATAATCGTCCTGCTTAGTCTCTTTATGCTAGTATCTGTTCAGGAATAGTTGCAGCATACTGCAGATTTAATGAAAAATGGAGTTAATAATCTGTCAAATAATTTGAGAGAAAGAGCTTGTAGAAAGATTTTATTTTTCCTGGCTTTCTGCCAAGGCCTGGGTTTTGATTTCCAAGGATTAGGATGGTCAAATTTGATGTCTGCTGTGTGGTATCATAAGGCAAGTGCCACTGAAAGTCTGACAGATGTAGTCAGTTCTGTAACGGTGAAGTTTGTCATTGCATGAGACAATCTGTGCTGTTCTGAAGTGCCAGAGATTTAGTGTTTCCTATTCTTTAGTGCCATGGAAGTTTGGGTGATTTTAACCTGCTATTTTTTAACATTACACAGAATCTGGTCATCAGTGCTGAATTTATTAGGGACTTCTTGATATCTGAAGCACCCTGTTAGTGTTTTGGAAGGTTTATTTGGAGAGTCTTACTTTGGCTTGTTTCTTTAGCAAGATGTGTGCAAGTGCTGGGCTGTTTGTCCTTACTGTTGTGGTCACTATTTTCTTAATGCTTCTAGAGGTTTCTTCTACCCGGTCTGAAGAGAAGAAACAGCTGAATGGTGAGTGTTCATCTGGAGTAAGGTGCGGAGTGAATCTTGAACTACTGTGAATATTATTGAGTGAGCAGTATACTGACCTGTTGCAGAGCAGTGTAGGAGAAAGGGTCCTGGTGGCCAGCAGGATGACCATGAGCCAGCAAAGTGCCCTTGTGGCCAAAAAGGCCAGCGGCATCCTGGGGTGGATCAAAAGTGGGGTGGTTAGTAGATTGAGGGAGGTTCTCCTCCCAATCTGCTCTGCCCTGGTGAGACCACATCTGGAATCTTGTGTCCAGTTCTGGGACTCTCAGTTTCAGAAGGACACAGAGCTGCCGGAGAGACTCCAGTGCAGAGCCACAAAGATGATGAAGGGAGTGGAGCATCTCCCTGATGAGGAAAGGTCTGGAGGTGTGACATCATTAATGTTGGTAAATATGTAAAGGATGGGTGTCAGGAGGGTGGAGCCAGGCTTTGCTCAGTGGCACCCATGATAGGAGAAGGGGCAATGGGTGTGAGCTGGAACAGATGATATTTCCTCTTTTGGTGAAAGAGTGGTTGGGCGCTGGACCAGGCTGCCCAGGGAGGTGGTGGAGTCCTCATCCCTGGAGGTGTTTAAAAAACTAGTAGCTAGAGCCTTTGAGGCCGTGATCTAGCAGTTAGGGAGACGTAGGGATGAGGGCTGGCCTTTGGTGCTCCTGGAGGTCCTTTTCAGCCATGATGATTCTGTGAGTCTATGTTTTCTGAAGCTCATGTTTCAGAACAATTCATAAGTAACTTGGCTTGCTGGAATGTTTTATTTTACCATGGGTGTTCACAGATTTCTTCTGCCCTGCAAAAGGAGTAGGGGTGTTGTATGACCATGAATTCCTCTTATCCATGGAGGCTTGCCTGAGCCTGTATCTCCTCAAGGAAGGCTTAGCCGTCGAGGAGACTTTGATCTTTAGGCGATTGGTTTTCTTGCACAGTCATCTGACTGCTCTGCCATTTATCTTCCTTGACAGCTGCAGATGGTGTGTGCTTAGGGGTAGTTAAGGATCAAAGAGTAATTCCAGCAATTTTTAATTGCTTTGGGTTAATTCCACCATCTGGTTGATCAAATAGTTTTGACAGATTGAATTAGGCCAGAGTGGCTCTATTTTTTTTAAATCTACTTCCCACATAGTGGAGCCACTCCATTACTGTGTTTAAGGTTGGAATCAAACTACAAAACTTAATCTCATTTAGAGGATAATCATCTAGGTAATGGAGAATTTAATTTTATACATAGCAATTTCAGGTTTACCTTCGAATGGACTGGAAGGGGGGTTGGAACTGGATGGTCTTTAAGATCCCTTCCAACGGCCATTCTGTGATTCTATGGATGCTTCTAGCTGCCTGTGGAGATGAAGCCACAAAATACTGTGGAGAGGCATTTAGAACATTCAGTTTTAAACAAATCACCTCTGGTTATGATTTTCATTAAGCCAGTAGCACAGCAAATATTTTAATGACTGATCTCTTTGTAGGTGTGCTCCCTGAGAAGAAAATACCAAGTGCTTCTGCAAAAGATTTAACTCCAAGGTAAACCTTTGTCTTTCATAGTCTGTTGGACATTCTATTTAATAATTCTGTGCTCTTCGTAGTGAATGTGCGGAAGTTCTTCTGTGCTTAGGTCGTGATGTGTTAGCTGAATAGCTGGATATTGCTCCCATCCTCTTATGAGTAAGAAAGTTCAGGTTTAAAAAACTTGATGAAGGTCATGTTAACCGTGAAGGCAGGTAGTGATGGAAGGTTTTTGGCTTGCCCTGCTGGTTTCTGATACTCGTACTGCCTTGCATGCTGTACTAATATATGACTTATTTTGGCTGGCTCCTCAGCCTTGCTTCTTAAGAAAACTTCTGGGAGGTGATTCCAACTGGGCTGATTGCTCTTTTGACTTCAGTTAACCTGCTCATAACTGTGAGAGTTGGCATGCCTTGAGCAAGTACTTCTTTTCAAACGGGAGTATATTAAGATGTGACAGCTGCATTCAAGTTTCTATAATGTGCAATGCAAAGCATTCTCTACACCCCTGCTGTGATACATCTGCTGTCATCACTGGGGTATCCTCTTGCTCTGTAATCTGCAGGTTAGTTAAACACAGTTATACAGGAGACAGCAGTGTCCTCCAATAGCACGAAAGGCCAGTGGCTTGCATCAGCAATACTGTGGCCAGCAGGGCTAGGGATGTCATTCTTCTCCTGTACTGGGCACTGGGGAAACCTCCCCTCGAGTCCTGGGGGGGCAGTTCTGGGCCTCTGACCTCAAGAAAGAGATTGCTCCTCTGGACCCACTCCAGCCCCTCAATGAGGCAGGAGAAGGGACTGGAGGGAAAGTCTGCTGAGGAGAGGCTGAGGGAGCTGGGAGTGTTTAGCCTGGAGACGAGGAGACTCAGGGGGGACCTTCTCCCTTTCTCCAACTCCCTGAAGGGAGGTTGTAGTCAGGTGGGGGTTGGGGTCTTCTCACTGGCAACTAGCAACAGGACGAGAGGGCAGGGTCTGAAGCTGCACCAGAGAAGGGTTAAGTTGGATGTTAGGAAGCCCTTCCTCACAGAAAGGGTGATCAGACCATGGAATGGACTCCCTAGGGCAGTGGTGGAGTCTCCATCCCTGGAAGTGCTGAAGGCCAGCCTGCCTGTGGGCCTTAGTTCCTTTGTCTGCCTGATGCAGAGGTGTTAGGTCATGGGCTGGGCTGGATGACCTCAGAGGTCTTTATAGGTTCCTTCCAACCAGATGTGTTTTTGATTGACTTGGTCTAAGTGGTCCTGCTGTGGCAGGGGGATTGGACTAGGTGATCTTTTGAGGTCCCTTCCAA
>JAOXOE010031382.1:0-11991 GCA_028565055.1 Phoeniculus purpureus
AAGTGCATGACCCGGCACTTGGCCTTGTTAAACCTCATACAATTGAGCTCAGCCCATCGCTCCAGCCTATCCAGATCGTGCTGCAGAGCCTCCCTACCCTCCAGCAGATCGGCACTTGTGCTTAGTTTTGTGTCGTCCACAAATCTACTGAGGGTGCATTCGATCCCCTCATCCAGACCATTGATAAAGATATTAAACAATGCAGGTCCCAAATTTCATAACATCGTTACAAGATCTTCAGCTCACTACAAGGACGACATGCTGGAGCACTTTCAAAGAGCAGCAAAGCTGGTGAAGGGTCTAGAAAACAAATGCTAGAAGCAAGAGGACCTGGGGTTGATTAGTCTGGGAAAAGGAGTCGTCTTTATCGCTCTACAAAAGCAGGTTTTAGCAAATTGGTGTTTGTCTCTTTTCCCAGGTAGCAACCATAGAATTATAGATTGGTTCGTGGTGGAAAGGATATTTCAAGACATTTAATCCAGTCTCCTGCCGTCTTCAACTACACCAGGTTGCTTAAAGTCCCTTCCAGCTTCACCTTGAAATGTGTTTTCAGGGATGGAACATATACTAGCTCTCTAGGCAACCTGTTCTAGTGTTTCACCGCCCTCACTGTAAATTATTTCTTCCTTATATCTGATGTAATTCTATCTTTTTCCAGTTTAAAACCATTACCCTTTGTCCTGTCACACCAGGCTTTAAATAAAATGTTGTCCACATCTTATAGCCCTCTTTGAGTACCCAAACTCTCTTAGCCTTTCCTTGTAGAATTTGTTCTAACACTTTTGATAATTTTTGTGGCTTCCTCTGGCTCCTCTCCAATATATCCATGAACTCTAGGTAAGGTCTTACCAGAACAGAGAAGAGCCGCAGGATCACCTCCCTCAATGAGCTGGCCATGTTTCTTTTAATGTAGACGGAAATGTGACTGGCCTTCTGGGTTGTGAGTGCACATTGCTGACTCCCTTTCAGTATCTCAAATTTCTTCTCTGTAGGGCTGCTCTCATTCGCTTCATCCCCTTGCCTTATTGATAAGTCTTGACTCATGTACAGGACTTTGCATGCTTGATCTTACGAGGTTCACATAGTACAGACCCATTTATTAAGATTGTGCAGGTCTCCCTGTATGGCAGCCTGTCCCTTAGGCATGTCAACTGTATGACTCAGCTTGGAAAGAGAGGATACCAGTGAAGTCTGAGGCAAAAAATATCTGAGTACCTCCACATTTTCCATGTCTGTTGTTACCAGTTTGCCTGTTACTGTTCATTGAGGGTGTGTGTTTTCTTTGATTTTCATTGTCTGATTGACCTACCTGCAGAAGTCTTCTTATAATTCTTTCCATGCCCTGCCAAGTTCAGCTTCAGCTGCACCTTGGCCTTCCTCACCACATCTCTAGGCAGTGTTCCTACACTCTTCCCTGCTGTCAGTGCCTGTGCAGTTCCTTCTTGTCCTATAGATTGATCAGCAGGTCTTGATTAATTCCATTCCTTGACTGATTGGTTAATAGAAAAAAATTCTTCACTGAAAGGGTTGTCAAGAGTCGGAACAGGCTGCTGAGAGGAATAGTGGAGTTAACATCCCTGGAGTTATTTAAAAGATATGCAGAGGTGGTGCTTAGGAGCAGAGTTTAGTAAAGGACTTGGCAGAGCTAGGCTGCCATAGTATAGGACACTATGATCTTGAGTATCTTTTGCAATCTAAATGACTCTAGGATTCTATAATTCTTCTCTATTGATAAATCCATTCTCTTGCCATCATTCTCCATGCAACATTCCAGTCAGCCACAATATGAGTTCCGTGAGCAGAGCAATATCAGGATACATGAAATCCAAATATAATCCAGACAATCTAGTTTAAATTAAATATTTGCCTATTGAGACTTCTATACTGATAAGAAGATTTTTCCAAGGCTTCCTTTTAGTATTTCTAGATTTTCCAAACTTAAACAAGAGACATCCAAAATCAGAAATTCTGAAATGGGCTTAAACAGTGTCAGTGTAACATTTCCAGTTTAAAGTTGAGCTAAGAGGAAAAAAAAATCCATAGATCTGCGTTCCCCAGATCAATGCCCAACCTGTGCTGATGCATGGAGCTGTTCTTCTCCAGAGGCAGTACTCCATACTTGTACTTGTTAAACTTTATTAGGTTCCTCTCTGCCCAACTACCCATCCTCTCTGCGTTTCACTAAATGGCAGTACAGCCTTCTGGTGTGCTGTTGAGCACTTCTCCCAGCTTTTTGTTACCTGCAAAATTGCTGAAGTTTTATAGTGATCTTTGATGAGTATGTTGCACAGAACTGGACCCAGTACTGACCTGTGGGTTAGCCACTAGCTGCGTACCTCCAGCTAGACTCTGCACAGCCAGTGACAACCCTTTGAACTCTGTTATTCAGTGAATTCTCAATCCACTTGACTGCCCGTATCTCTCCAGCTTTCCTGTATGACCCCTTCAGGTACTAAAAGGGTGCTATAAGGTCTCCCCAAAGGCTTCTCCAGGCTAAAAAGCTCCAGTTCCCTCAGCTTCTCTTCATATGAGAGGTGCTTCACCCCTCTGATCATCCTTGGGGCCCTTCTCTGGATATAGTCCAACAGTTCTGTGTCCTTCTTATGTTAGGACTTCAGAACCTGACACAGTACTCCAAGTAGAATCTCAGAAGAGCAGAGTAGAGGGTGTGAATCACCTCATTTCGCCCACTGGAAACCCTTTTGATACAGCTCGGGATATGATTGGCCTCATCTGCAAGTGCATACTGCCAGCTCATGCAGAACTTCTCATCTACCAATATGATCAAGCTCCTCCATGTGGCTGCTGTCAATCCATTCACAACACTGCATGCACTTGAGCTTGACTGCTCTGACCAAGGTGCAGAACCTTGCATTTGGACTTTTTGAGGCTCATGTGTTTTGCGCATTCCCTATTCTCAACCCCATCAAGATCTCTCTAGATGGCTTTCCTTCCCTCCAGCTTGTTCACCACAACACACAGCTTGATGTCATCATGGAACTTGCTGAGTTCACTGAAAACTCTCTGTCCATGTATCTACAAAGATGTTAAACTTTACTAGATCCAAAACAAACACATGAAGAAACAACCCTCATAATAACCTTCTTTTCCTCCACATGCTTCCTGATAACACTTCTGAGCTAAAGGATAGTGCAGAGTAGACTTTCCTTCCCTCTTTTCCAGAAATTGTTGGAAAATGTTGTGTGAGAGCATTTGGACACATGAGGCATGCATTGATGGATGGTGGATCAATCTTAGTACCTGTTTTTGTCCTTTTCTCTGTTACATTCACTCCAGCTAAGTGGTTTTTCATCTTAGTTCCTTCTCACTAAGTGTTTTCAGTCTTCCTGGATCTATTTCCTTGCCCTTCAATTCCAAAGGTCCCCAGCCAAGCTTCTGCTGGCCAATGCAAGTCAAAATCTATTTTTCCCACTCTTCCTTATTACTTTTGTTACTTGTTCCAAGTTTCTGTCCTAAGCCAAATTTTGCAAGCCCAGCTTTGTCCAGTTCATCTCTTTTCTATTCTGGCCTTCAGACACCTTCAGCAATTTGTTCTGTTAAAACTAATCTCTTCTTTCCTCCTATCTGGGTTTGCAGCATCTGTCTTTTTTAAACTCTCAGTTGTTTTCTGCTTGGAAACTCTGCCACTCTCCATCTACTCATCCAGCTTTTCCTCCTTACTGGTTTAATTTTTTTTAATTTATACTGATGTGCATTTCTCTTAGATGTTCTGTGGTCTACATTTGCTCCTTTTTCCTTTCTGTACCCAGCCCAGGTGTGCTTGTCTGAGTTTCCCTTTCCCCTGACAGCAGTCACTTTTCAAGGTGTTTGCTAGCATACTGTTCTCCACTCCTAACATGCATGTACCCTACTTTTCTCCTTCCTTGTTTGAACTTACTGAGGAATCAGAGACAAGAGCATAGAGAAGACAGGGCTTTCTGCATGTCTGTTTGGACATAACATGCCCTGAAGCATGGCAATGTTGTGACTGCAAGAGATGCCCAGCTTAGCCCCATATGGGAGGATGCCTGCTGTGTTGATATAGAGTTCTTGGATTAATTTTGCAATTTCTACTTCAGAAAACAGAACACAAAGACAAAAAACAAAACAAGACCAAAACCTGAAGGTTTCAGGCAATGCAGGGACACAGACATGTAAAATAGATGAATAATGAATGTGACAATAAGAACTCTGATCTGAAATCTGTATCTGCCAAATTGAAGGCAGACTTCCTGCCTTTCCTGAGGTGTGGGTCAATGCTTGCCTTTCTGCGCAAAATTCGTACTCCTCTAAGCTTGCTTTCAGTCTAATGCAGAATAGGGGAGTTTATAAAACCTTCCACTGCTCCCCTCACACACACACACAAAAAACCCCGCAAGAAGTTAGAAGTTATTCCTGATAGAAACATTTTTGCTTTAGAATTTGGAAACTGAGTCAAACTCCTTTATAGTTGAACAAACAGTGTAAGGGGCTTCCAAGCACATTTTTCTGTAGAGAATGCAAGGCTTTAGTAAAACATACCTACTACCTGGAAGATTTCAACATTTCCCGATTGGTGCCTCTTGTAGCATATGTTATGTATTGACACAGATTAAGTTTCCCTCCTGTCTGGAACAATACATGCTCAGGAGGAGAGCTACTGATCTAGCAATGAGTTTGAACAGCTCATGGTAAGCGGTGAAGGAGAGAGTTCCTCCCTTCAGCTGTGCCATTCTGCTTTTCTCCTCCTCCTTCTCTCCCCGTTTTTTTCCCCCTCTGTTTTTTTTTACTGCTACATTTTCCATAGACGCCTTGGCTTTGTTGTGCTGCATGACTGACTAGCAGGAGGAGGATTGGCTGCATGCCGGCTCAGGGAGTGCTTCCCCACAGCTTACCCCAACCCACCAACCCACGCCTGGGTCAGGAAACGTGAGCAGGGCCGATGGAGGCAGAGAAGCAGGGCTGAAGGTTCGCACCAGCACTGGATGTGACAGCAGGCAGCTGGGCGCTTCACAGCTTGCACAGTGTCCAACCCCAGCTCCTGCACAGATCCGACCATGGAGGGCTGCCACTGGACAACTGCTGGCACACTGCTTCTGGCTTCTCTTGTTCTGGTAAATGCCTTTTCTTTCCTGCAAATATGTATCTGATTGTAGCTGATATTGTGTCTGCATGCACACATGCAGGTGGGTATGCTTTTTATCTTCAAGATCACAGTCAGAGACCGTTTGTTCTGAACAAATCAGGTAAATCTTTTCTTCTCTGAAGCGTTTGGAGACTCAGTATTGTCCATTGCTGCAGGTAAAACCAAGAAGTTGATGTTGGCATCACTTTTATAAACTTGGAAAGCAATGACCTATGAATAGTGATTTAGCTGCTTGGGATTTAGAGAAGAGCTGTTTCTCCTCTCATTAAATCAAGTTACACTGCACTGCAATGTTCCTGGAATTTTCTTCCTACTATAAAATCAGAAAAGAAAATCTATTTTTCAGTTTTGCACATGCAGAGAAACCAGGTGTAGCGTGTACTGAACTTTTTCCTGCAGCCAGCTTAAATGAGCTCTCCTTACTGCTGTAATTCATTACAGAGTCAACTTTATACCAACTTTTGAAAGATACTTTATGTGATATCTGGTATACGTTAGGGCTGTAAAGCTCGTAGCTGCTACGTGATTTTCTCTTCCCTTGATCATCCTGATAGGATGCTGTGCAGCTGAGTGCTGTAGCTCTGCTGTTTGGTTAAGATTAAATGTTCTATTTTGATTAACAGTTGATTTTATAAGGATGGGCTATATGTTTGCTATCAGAAAATCTGCAGTCCGAATAATAATAATATGCACACACATATTTTTACAGCATTATTGTCTTGGCATACATATATGTGGTGTTTTTCTGAGTACTTGAGTGAGTGTAGTCATTCAAATAACAAAGAATCTTAAAGAAATGTATTAACTTTGTAGCCACTTGCATCTTCTTATTAATTTGCATAAAGCAATATATGGTAGTCATTGTAAAGTAATCTTGACATATTTTTGGTAGGTGTATGGAGACCCTAGCAGTGAGAAAATGCTATTCAAGACTTACTAAAAACGCTGCATGGTTTTTAAAAAGCATGTTTTACATATCCAATCACTAAATATGAATGCTTTGTGGGCTGATCTAAAAGTCCTACTTTGTTTGCAGACCTATTTTCATTCAAAATTCCAAATTTATAGCAAATGACATGAAGTCAGCACAGATTTTCCTTTTTTTATGTGAAATATGTGAAATATTTATGTGAAAATAAGAACTTTATAACCTGATAACTATAACATATTATGTCAGTCCTGCAATACTAACTTAAGATCAGCAGGACATAAGACTCAACAAAACTGTGTATGGACTGTACAATTTGGCTCCATGTTAAGCTCATACTTGTAACATTTGTTCTTCACTCTGCCACTTGTGAATTAAGTTTTCAGTCCTGAATTCATGAAAATAAATAGTGTATTCTGCTGCCAACTATTATGCATTATATTCCATGCTGTAGTAGTTTTTAATTTGTATGACTTACCCTGCCTCAAGATACTTGCCCCCCACCTCCCACCAAATCAGTTTGTACCTCAAGAATAGTTCTGTGAAGCAAACTTAAATTTCTTTTTTTTTTTTGAATCAGGCCATTCTTTTGCTTTTTCTGTACTCTGAAAAATCTCTCACTTGAGTTCAACAGGAGATTAGGTAAACGTGGAAGAATTTTACATGTATCTTGGGCAGAAACAGAGGTAAGTTGTAGGGTACCTTGGCATACGTGCAAATACTGTAGTTTAGTGCAGCATGAGTTCACACAGGGCATGGTAGAAAGCTCATGGATATTTCTGAGAAAAATAAAAGTATTGGATCAGGCTGGTAACTGATTATTAGCCTCAGACTAATATAGTCTTCAGTCAAGTAGATGGAATGATTTTTAAAACTATGACAATCAGCATTTTGATTTATGTGTTTTACCTTATATTTATCTCTAAAACCCCCGTCTTTCCTACTCTGATCAGCACAAGGAGCACAAGAGTATTCATGTAGCACTCTAGTAACACCAGCAGTAGTTCACAGTTGTAAGCGTTAAGGCAGGGTAATAAATACTTGCAAGATTAGTCAGTGACAAGATTAATCATGTCACTGTATTTTCAGTAAGACACTGTAAAGCAGACACTGTAGTTATCTAAAATCCGTCATTCTTGGCTCAGTAAGAAGGTTGAATAGCCTAAACATATGCACAGCCTACGTGTACATGATGTCTGCAGAATGGAGAACGCCGTAGGCAGTACTAGTAATAATCTTTCCTGTCCCACTCTTTGGCCAGAGGTGCATTCTACTGTAGGGCAGACCACCTGGAGTGGCATGGTTGTGAGCATAGAGTTCTTAACTTCTTCGGAAGAAATTGTATTTGTTTTCAGTTGAGTGCTGCTTGAGTAAGGTCTGTGGGGGTTGGTAGTCTGTTAACTGCCCTAGAACCTCCTCCATACTCAAACACCCAGCTACCCTGGCATAAATGGGAATTTGGTGCTTTCATAAATACTTTTGAGAGTGTGAGCCATGGCACTAGAAATGTGTCTTGAAAGAGTAGTATCAGACAGAAAATAACTTGAAAAGACAGTTTCTCTCTTTCCAGATGAAGACCTGGTATTTGGAAAACTGAGCTTATTGCTCTGTGAACATTTGCAAGCTAGGGAAATATTAGCATACCGCTTCTGGGAGAAGTAGAAGCAAGCAGGCATTCTATTCTGAAGATTTTCCTTTCTAGCACTTTAAAAATAAAAGCTTAACCAAATCACAGTTGTCTAACTTCATCCAACCTTGAAGTCAAATGTCTTCATGTCAGAAAGGCATTTAATTTTATTTATGTTAGTTATTTGCATCCTTTCAGCAGCCTTTTCTTAGCTCTCCTTGTTATTGTGGTTCTTACAGAAGTAACACTAGGAACTGTAATAAAGTACATGTGTTTTTCTACAGGATTTCTTTCTTCTGCTGTGCTAATTCGTACATGGAAAATAGTCAAATACAATAGCCCATTTCTTCCAGGGTCTTTGGTTTAACATTCCCCTATTATCTAACTGGGTCTGTGTTGGATGACCACAAGCACAGTGGAATGAATATGTTTCTTGTTTACATATGAATGTACAAGAGCTTGAATGTTTTTCCTTTCATGTGTAGATATGCCCATATACTGCTGTATGTCTGGTCCTCTGTTTCAATAACTGTAGCTGTATAAAGAGAGATTTCTTTTTTTTCCAGAATCGGGTCCAAATCACACACAAATATTTTCATGTGTAGTCATATGTATGCACAGACTGACATTTGATCACACCAGGTTGGGTAAGGGTTTGATGAAATAGAGTACAGCTATACAGAGTTAAGCTTTATTGATGTAAAGGAGTGTGAAATTTCTGACTATTGTTGCTTGTGGCCAGTGCTTCTGTACTTGAATATGTCATGTCCGTAACCACAATTTCTTAAGTGAAGGTGTAGGTGATGAGTACACACATAATATGTATACTCATCACTTTCTTCCTATGTTGTTCTAGAAGCTAGTGTTTGGACTATTTTTTTCTTTACTTCTTCCTTCAGATTTTTAAAAACTATATTATTCATTTACTCCTTTTCTTCCAAATGCAAAGGCTCGCAGAATTTATATTGATGGAATTATTTTCTTTTGGACTCTAGTGAATGTGCATCAGTACTGAATGTAAGCTGTTGAGCTATTAGCTTGCTTCATCAGTGTCAGCAAAGTTAAACACGTTTTATTTTAATGAATTCTACTAGATTCTTAAATCTGGTAAAGAGTAATAAAAGAAACAATCAAAGTGAAGTCTATGAAGAATCTGAAGATTGATATGCAGTCACCTGCAGTCATGGGTCTGTCAACTGGACAAAATCAGAAAGTTCATTAATTAATCTAAAGCTTGAGTAGTCCATATGCCCAGGCAAATAATTCTTTAGGAGGGCATTACCAGTATCTGTATGACTGAATTTTCACTGCATCAAACAAAACCTGAATCCTTCTTGCATGTACTGTTAGCCATTCAAATGCATCCTCATGGTTTCTGTTACAATGTTGTCTTACCAGAATCTACAGACTACACTGTTGTTTCTATTGCTTTTCTTAAGCCTGTGAGAGAACTCAATGTATAGACAGAAAGTAAATGCAAAATCAAAAGAGAAACATGGGGGGGCCTGTGTTCTCTCAAATGAGGAGGGAAAACTTAATAGTGAGATCATCCTTACAGAAACAATCAGAAGGGTGAAAACATGTCACATGAGATGCTATGGTGTCAGATTAGAGAGCAGGAAAAGAAGAAAAAAATTGCTTCTTCCAGCTCAAGACAAGGAAAGTTTTGAAGGAATTGCTCTTATGTGGTGCACAGAAACTAATCAAAAGTTGGCATGAACTGTCAGCAAGTTTGCTGATGACACAAAGCTGGGTGGTGTCGCCGCACCCCAGCAGACTGTGCTGCCATTCAGCAAGACCTGGACAGGCTGGAGAGCTGGGCAGAGAGAAATTTAATGAACTATAAAAAGGATAAGTGGGGAGTCTTACACCTAGGCAAGAACAACCCCAGGTACAAGTATAGGTTGGGGACTGACCTGTTGGAGACCAGTGTAGGAGGAAAGGACTTGGGGGTCCTGGTGGACATCAGAATGACCATGAGCCAGCAATGTGCTCTTGTGGCCAAGAGGGCCAACAGCTTCTTGGAGTGGATCAGAATGGGAGTGGCTAGCAGATCAAGAGAGGTTCTTCTCCCCCTCTACTCTGCACTTGTGAGACCACATCTGGAGTATTGTGTCCAGTTCTGGGGTACTCAGTTCAAGAGGGATGTGGAGCTGCTGGAGAGAGTCCAGCATAGAGCAACGAGGATGATGGAGGAAGTGGAGCACCTCCCTTGTGAGGAAATTCTCTTTAGTTTGGAGGAGACTGAGGGGTGACCTCATTAATGTCTATAAATATGTGAGGAATGGGTGTCAGGAAGATGGAGCCAGGCTCTTCTCACTGTTATCTGGTGATAGGATGAGGGGTAATGGTTGTAAGCTGGAACATAGGAGGTTCCATATAAATATGAGAAAGAATTTCTTCACAGTGAGGGTGACAGAGCACTGGAACAGGCTGCCCAGGGCAGTTGTGGAGTCTCCTTTTCTGGAGAAGTTTAAAACCCACCTGGCTTTGTTCCTGTGTGGCTTGGTCTGGGTGATCCTGCTGTGGTGGGAGGATTGGACTAGCTGATCTTTCGAGGTCCTTTCCAATCCCTAATGATTCTATGAACCTTTGAATTCCATCAGAATATCATGTGCAGGAATGCTAACTTTCACTTTTCACATGTCCGTCTTTTCACATTAGCCAATGCATGGTTAAGGCTTGCCTTAAGAGATGTCTGCCAGCTTTGGATATTCCAGATCTTAAAATAACCTCTAGCCCTTAAATGTGTGTTCAGGCAAAACAGGGCAAGTAAGCTAACGGTATGCATTTGATGGTGTGATGGAGAATCTTCTTTTGATTCTCATCTGTGTGTAGTGTTGAACAGAGACCAGCAATAGTTAACATTTAGTCCAATCTGATCACGTAGACGTCCTGTATCAGGGAATACAAAACATTTTATCACATGTCTCAGATTTGCTATCATGCATACTAGAGACTGCTGCATTGGCAGTCCTACTTTGTTAAAAAGCCAAAATATTTCCTTATAGAAAAGGGACAAAGAGAAAGGGGTGGGTTGTCTATTAAGGATTATAGATACTAGAAAGGTCTACGTGTTCCTAATGCACTTTTAAAGATGCAATTCTCAAACATTTCATTTGTCGTCTAAAATAATTGAGTACATTATCTTATCTTGTCTCTCTTGAAGGCTCTTCAACAATGGGATAGGGTCAGTAGCCTCTGAAGTTTTTTCCTTTCTTTTGGGAAGTGCCATTCTCAGAACATTATCTCTTAAAACAAGTGAACTTGTATAGTACAGTACCTGAGATCCGAGGCCAAACTTGCAATCTATATAAATTGATTGCCTCTACAGGATGCAGTAAAATTATACAGACTTGCACCTGCTTAGACAGTTACTAACTGTTCTTATTTCAAGCTTCCTTCCTTCCTTCCGCACTTCCTTCCTTCTTTCTTTCTCACAAATAAAATTTCAGTTCACGTGTGACCTTTTTTATTACTTTTTCTGACAACAAGATTGAAGACAGTCTAGACAGGTGTTTGCGAGAGGGAAAACAGTGCATGTACATGTGAGGTTTAATCTGCTTCCAAGGCAAACACATATATAAAAACCTTAATTGTTGTGTCACCTGTGAATTATTTGGATATTGTTTATAGAAGCAGTTCTTCTAGCTGCGTACAGAAGTAAGGGGTGTGCTCATTGATTCTACAGCACATTAATTTTCATGTTATTTCCATTTTTGTCACACTGCCTTTGTGGAATTCCTTTCAAAGCTTCAACCCTTTAGAGGTTGCTCTGGGATTTCTGCCTTTCACAGACTTCTTGTAGAACAAGTTCGTCAGAAAAGGTGTCAAGGCAGAGGGAAGGGAGCGTGTGATAATGTAAGACACTCAGGAATAAATGCCAAGAGTGCTCAAAAAATGAGACAGGAAATCATAGGCAATTTATAATGAATTCAAACTGTCCCATAAATTCATAGACCAGTCATACTTGACCTGCCTTTTATAAGGGCATAACCAGGTGGATAGATGATGGCGGTGGTGGATGGGGTCTATCTTGACTTCAGTAAAGCATCTGACAAAGTCTCACACAGCATCCTTACAGCCAAACTGAGGCAGTGTGGTCTAGATGATCAGGTAGTGAGGTGGATCGTGAACTGGCTGCAGGAAAGAAGCCAGAGAGTAGTGGTCAATGGGACAGAGTCTAGTTGGAGGCCTATGTCTGGTGGAGTCCCTCAAGGGTTGGTACTGGGACCAGTCCTATTCAATCTATTCATTACTGACTTGGATGAGGGATTAGAGTGCACTGTCAGCAAGTTTGCTGACGACACA
>JAOXOE010031383.1:0-11988 GCA_028565055.1 Phoeniculus purpureus
TAGTTTTCCAAGGCCTGGTCTCCTGGGGAGTCATACCACCAGCACTGCTACAGCAACACACCACTCCATAATGTAACCACAGTTTGAATAGCTAAAGTTACTTTTCACACAACAGGCTATTCCCAAGGACAAGGTCTACCTGCATGGATGGGCAGAGGTGAGCACTGAAATAAGCCAGTGATACCTGCAGGAAGGTTTACACTGCAAAAGTAGATGTGCATTATGAAGGAAGCTGTTTTACCCTATGCAATGCCATCATGACATCCTGAAGAATCAGTCTCAGTACAACTTATTCCTTTCCCTCAGTTTTCCTGTTCTCCCAATTTGGAGTGAGTGCTTTCCTAATCATAGTAAGAGAGTATTTCCCCTTTTGAATTATTTATCAGTTCCATCCAGTGCATGTTGCTGCTCAGGAATAAATAGGAGCTCCTGTAAGGAAGATAATTGTATGCTTTTTGTCAATAAGCCAGAAGATGGTCCAAAAAACCTGCTTCTTTATTATTATATGCAATGAATGGATTTTGGGAAGAGTGTGTATTTGGAATTAATATATTGCTGCTGCCTTGAGAAAGCCATGAGACTAAAGAATGCTTGTTTCTGCTGCTTAAAAAAGATTGCAAAGATAATGTTTATGACACATCTGCTGTTTGAGATAAAATTGTTATTGGGGTGTGAAGCAGTGTGCTGGTTGTGTTGCTGTTTAGAATGGAGCAATTCAAAATTCTGGGTTTATAAACATATCTTCTCTTAATTCAAAAAGAGAATCTTAGGAAGTCAGAATACGTGGGCAGATAATCTAGGTGCTAAAGCAATGATGTCTTTGAGTAAGTCGGGATGATGGGTTTCTGACACAAGTGCTAGGAACTAGTGACCATTTTAAAAGAAAGGCAAGAAAGGCAGGCGGTGATGCTGTACTGGAAAGGAAAGCACCTGGCACACTGACATTTATTTCAGAGGCCTATGTCACTCCTCTGTGGTTTTGAACAGATCTGGAGAGGATGGCAGAAAGATAATAGCAAGTTCATGGGGTGCTGCTTACAGCAAAAATCCCCAAAGCAGTATTTTTAACCCCTTGCTGGCTCCTGCTTTCCCCTTGCCATGTGTTGCCCTGGAACAGCTGTCAGGAGGTCTGGGTGCACCAGGCTCAGTGCTCACAAAGGCCCTGCAACACAGAGGTTATGACCTAATGTTAATAGTGCTGCCATTTATTGTGTGGCTGCCATGGGACTTCCCCTGCTTTGTCTAGGATCCCGCTTAACCTAATATTCTCTTTAAAAGGCTTCCTTGCACAAGAAATATTATGAAATCAAACTTTCTCTTTTATTGTTGCTGCCTGTGTTTACTCTTCGTGTGCCTGCTCAGAAAAGCTATTTTTGTTGTCACCGCTGAGGAACAGAGAGTAGGTTCCTCTGCATCCCGTTGAATCAGCTTCAGATGGTTGTTTTCTAGGGGACCAAAACAAAAAAGAAAAATCAGGTCAGCAGTCAAGAGATCTTTTTATGTTGATAGTGACAGTTTTTATTCTGCAGGGGTTACAATGCAGATGAGAGAGGCAAAAATACTTGCGGACAGATATCTGGCTCTGTGGAGTAAAAATGTTAAGTGTTGCTGCAAGGCTGAATGCAAGTCTTTGTCACTCAAGTGCTTTGCTGCATTCACTCATAAAATGGTGTCTGTTTTGACCAGAGTTTTGCCATCATATCTGACTGTTAAATGTGTGTGTAAAGTCTGCACATATGTTTTTGAAACTTTCTATAGCTTGTTGCTTCCTACCAATCAGATGGTGAGACGCAAGTATTTATTATGTGCTTGGGGTGTCTTTTCATATTCCTGCAACAATAATCCGAATAAATACAGCAGACCAGCTGTAATTAGTGATGAAAACAGTTCTTTAAAAATCAGTCCCCTAGATAGACAGAAAAAGGTATCTTACCTGCAATAGAAGAGTAGCCTATTTCCAAAAGGGCAGCAAGGATAGAGCATTGTCCTCCAGTTCCAGAAGCAGAAGCTCTTTGTTAGTAGCATCTGTTCGGATTTGTCTGTGGTTATCAACTTCAACTGACCTTTGGGCAGTTGTTTCTGATGCGATGAAAGGCTGTAGTATGTATACATGCTGGCCAATTTGTTATAATTAGTTTTGCAAACTGGAAAATCTAGAAAAGTGAAGGATGATTAAGCACAGCATAATCAAAGCTGCAAAGTTTGGTAAAATACTATTAGGTTTTCACTGGGCCCAAGGGATACCTAAGGGAAAAGTAGATTATAGATACATCATGGTAGAGACAGTGGGACATAGTCCTGTCCAAAATGATTCTCTATGTTTTATTCAAGTATGTGTTAAACTTGCCCTTCGGTTAGATAGATTTAATTTGAGATTTAAGTGCCAGAATTATTAAAATATATCTCAGGTTCTTGTATCAGTTGTCTCTAGCCTAAAGCTGAGGTGCCTGAGGTAACTATGAGGTTGTTAAAGTCTTTGTCAGATTTTCATTCAGAAAATGGTAAATGGATGGGCAGGAACAGGAAACTTTTAAATCCTATGAACATAAAAGCCTCATGTGGTTGTAGAAACAGAATAGCGGCTTTTTGCCAAAAGCCTGGGACAGTCTCAGGGCCCTGAGCACCCCCACATACTTGTGATGCCGGCCCTCAGCCACATGGTGAAATTCTAGCTTGCCAACTTTGTTTCATTACTTGCAGAATCTGTTTCAAATTTACTTACAAAAAACCACCCCAATCTATTAAGAATGGCTCATTACCAAGTTTAAAGGATCTCTGTAGTGTATATTTCTCAGACTTGCAGGTAATAGTGGCTACCCTTTGGAGAATTACCTAAAATGACCCTTTCCACGTTTAAACCATCTGCTACCACCAGTGCAAAATGAACTATAAGGGTATTTGAAAGGAAATGTATATTGATTAAAAAAGTCCTGAGATTCTTTAGTCAGATTTGTCACAACAATGATGTTGTCAACTGTCTGACATTTCACAACTGGATGTTGTGTAGAGGGACACTCAAATTTTATGCCAATAGAGGTACATGCAAGCCTAGTGTCTTACACGGGAGGCACTGCTGTGGACTGTTTTTCAACATCAACATATTATCTTTTGAAAACCTGTGTACCAAAGTTGATGGCAGGTTGTTTGCCATGCAAATAGTAGAAAAAGTAGACTTCAAGAGACTGTCTAGTCTATCTCCTACTTCATGGAAAGGACAGTGACTCTTGTGTCTTGCCTGGCAGCTCCAGCAAGGAGATGGCTACAGCTCTTTTTAGTGAGGTCTGTTCTAGCACTTCTTTATGCCTCATTTTCAAATGTTTTCCCTAAAACTTTACCTCATTTGCAGAAATTTAAGCAGAAATCTGTATATTTGAAGCTGCCCTTTCACAAATTTTCTTGAAAACCCTTAGCTTGTCTTTGTGTACTTCCCTAAGATAAAATAATCCCAGCTCTTTCAGCTTTTCCCAGGAGCTCTGGACCTCTGCACATTTACACTCCTTCACTCTTCTCTCTTCTGGCTTCTCTCCAGTATGTTATTACGTCCATATCTCTTCTTCTTTTTTTTTTTTTTTAATTTAATGAGTAGGGAAGTTAGAGTGTTTGCAAACAATTCAAGGGGTAAAATAGAAGGCAAAACTGAAGAACTAACATTTCATTATTCAGCTAATTCAGATTCCAGGTGGCCCAGTGCCAACTTAATGAATTTCTTGTAGTTCTGATACAAGTGATGAGGTGATTCACTCATTGGCTTTTTAGTCTCTCCTGCTCTATTCTATAGTATTATAGTACTTACTTGCTACTAGTCTTCAGCTAGGATTTTTGAGTAACTGGGGACTGGAGCTCAGAGGTCCAGCACAAGAAAGTGGAAATTTACTGGCTCTTCTGTTCCATTCCATCTGCACGGTGATTTCTCTCTATCTTCATCTGCAAACCAGCTGCTCTCTGTGCTGTCTAACTGACTCTGATTCAGTCCTCCTTGCTATTGTTGCAGTTGTCTGGAACATAAGAAAATGTCTCTTGACTTTCCTTGCTACCCTGAATTTGTATTGTAGCCTTTTCTTTATGTCCAAGAACAAAAGTTTCAGCCACAGAAATAACCTGAACTTAATTTTTCTGTGTTTAGTGAATGCAAGTCTTGGATGGCTGTTTGCTGAGACCAGTGATTTTATGGCTATAAATGAGAACGTGGTCCTGCTTGTTTATGGAATAAAAAGAAAACCCACACGGTTTGGGCTTTCGGTGATGGTATCTTTTGGTTGCTGATCTGTCCAATGGTTTTCAAATTGTAATTTCTAAAACGTTACTCATAAGGCATCTGCTGAAGGATTTTTGGCCTAAGCAGTTTTCCAAAGTGCTGGTTTTATGGGATCTGTCTCTGGGTTCTTGACTGTTACTGCTTCTACTGACTTACCATTTCTGTGCTGATTTGCAGCTCTGAGTTGTGGTTACCTGCAGTAATAACTTTGGCCCCTTGCACTGAACAAATGGACCGGATTCAGAGGGGGAGTTGCAGATAGGTTGCAAATCAGGGCCACATGTCTAGGCTTAATATTTGCAGGAGTATGGATTGAAGGCGCATTTCTATCAGAGAAAACACGCCAAACAGGATGGAGTCTCATGGAAGCCAAAAGTTTGGGTTCTGCAGTTAAAATGCTCCTGTTGCAGTGATGTTGTGATAACTAGGAAGAATGGCTCTTACCTAAGTTGGCAGTAAGTCCATGAAAAAAAAAAAACCATCTCAAAGAGCACAGCCCATGAAGAGAGAGGGGCAGCAGCTCTTGCAGTTGTGCAAACTTCTGTGGTGGCTGCATGTCTCCTTTAAGTATTCTTGCTTTTGTAGAAAAATGTGAGAAAAATTCTCTTTAATACTGTAGAATAAATTTGTGTCATATCTGTGTGTAGAAGATAAAATTAAATAAGAAAAACCAGTAAACTTTCCCAAACCTCAGAGTGGTGTCTTGGGATGATGAAAAGGATCATGGAGACCTGTGCATGCCTGTTTCCTCTTTTGCATGTTTAGTAGCCACAGGGTGCAATGTGGTTACACCAGGCATTTCCTGGCTGGACCTCTAATTCTTAGGGTAGAATATTTTCCATGCCTGGAATACGATAAGATCTGAATGTCCTCTTTTTATAGCAGAAAACTAACTATCTGACCAATCATTTTATTCACTTACTAGCTACGCTCAGCACTTTCCAATCCACAGTCAACTAAGTGATAGAAAATAGCTAGATCACACTTTCAGTCTTGAAAAAATGTGTCTTGTGGAAGGGACCACACACTTTAGGAGCTTAGGACACTCAAGTGATGAGGAAACCCCAACTGGTATATGCTACTGCGTGTACAGTAGCACGTAGTGTGCAGGAAGAAGTGAATCTGCACCAGGGATGGTGATTGTGGAGGAGCCAATGTTTGCATGTTGTGCATTTCAGCTGTTAACTTTAGACTGGCCTTGTTGATGCCCAAATCACCGATTTCTTGTGGGTGTGCATCAGTCATTTGAGCATCATTCAAAAGGATGCACTTTGGGTGCCCATAAGACCCCTTGGTAGCACCAGTCAAAGCATAGTAAGTGGCAGCAGGTAGGAGGTTTCCTCAAAAGTGCAGTCTGGACCTGTGCTGTGATGCTATAACAGTTCTACCTACTTTGATCCTTGTGAGGTAAAGGGCCACTGCCTGAACAGCTAGTTTATCATTTCTGTTCTTCTAACCAGTGATGATTGTTACTGTAGCCATGAGGGATGGACACACCTCCAAAACTCTCCAATATTATATTCCCCTTCCTTTGCCTCTGGCATAATCTATAAATCTGCACCTTGCAGCACAGCCCCTACCATCCACCATGTGGGCTGTGCTCTGTCCCCTCACCCAAGTGAAGAACAGGCACCCAGCCCCTTCACCTCCATCTCTCCCAGAGACATCCTCACGCACATCAGCACAGTTCCCACTCAAGTGGTTGCTATTTTGGAGAAGAGTGGGGACGATATCAGCCCCTGTGTGCAATGCTTGCTGGAAGTGCCTCACTGACTCACAGCAATTACAGGGGTATCTGAGGTTAAGAGGGTTGTGAGTAATGGAGGTCTTTTTCACTTCAGGGATGCCAGATCCTGTCTCTTTGTGCATCCTATGGAGAGAAGCCTTAAGTTTAGAATTTATAATAGGTAGATTTCTTTTTCCATCAAGACTATCAATGTATCTAAAATATCTTTTCCACTGACTGAAGGTGCTAGCAAAGGCAGAGAGGGTTGCACACAGCATCTCCCATAAAAAGGGTGCAGGGCACTCTGCCAGACCTGTGAAAATCATCCTAAGACCTGACCCTTTCCTGTGCATATGTTGGGTAAGGTACTTTTAGTATCACATAAAACACAGGGTCAAACCTAACATTTATCCTGGGTCTACATCTATGGAGTAAGAACCCAAAGAAACCAGAGAATATTAAATTCTTGCTGATAATCTTTCCATAGTGCCATGTGCCTCTTCTTAATCAACTGGTCTGCCACATTCTCGGCAGACTAACAATTGATGCCTGCTAGCAGACATTCCTGGGAATACAAATCCCCATGCTGCAATGTTATGCATTCATAAGGCAATTATCAAAATGGAGGTGCTCTTGCTGTGTATAATTTGGATGCCAAATAATCTCACTCAAATATAGTATTGATGAAGGGTGAGGGAGACATTTTTCATGATTGAATATGTAAATCTGAAAGCAGGGGATACAGGCCAGCAGGTCTGGTAGCTAAACAGTCAGAGTCCATTTACTGCAGTTGCCTGTCCCATTCATCCTGAAGCATGTTCTGTTGCAGAAGTGCTTAGTGATTTATCTGGCCCTATATAATGCTACAGACTATTGACTTGTCAATGCAATTCCATCAGACATGAGACAGTTGCTCCTCCTTTTTCTTTTAGACTCAGTATGAGTTTACTTCAGGATTTTCCATGTGTTAATAAAATGCAGAGCAAGTTTAGCTGTTGATAATTTCTTGCCTGCCTCCCATCACTAACTTTCCTTTGTCATGATGCCTGCTGTGCCAACTTCTCCTGGAGGATGCCTGCCACAAGGGACTGGAGCTGCAGCCCATACACATTTAATTCTTGAACTAAAAATACAGAGATGTCATTCCAGTCACTTTGACCCTGAGGCCAGACAGGCCTGTGGGGATTTTTATGATGTAATGAAATGCTTCCACTGACACAGTCTAAATGAAGAATATCTTATGCATCTTGTGGAAATAAATTCAAAGCTTAAATGTAACTAAAATAGTTTTTAAAGGATGACAGATAATGAATTAAAAAGTTGGAAGATTGTTTTTAAAACATGCAGTTTCCTGAAGAATGTTGGGTTTGGGTCTGATTGATTGAGAAGCCTTTAGCAATTAGTGTGTTTAAAAATATTTGTTCCAATTATGCAGACCACATGCAGCCTGAGTGGATGAGACCTTTCACTGAAGAACAAGTCTCTTGTTGTCATTACTTAAAAGCAGGTAAAGCTTTACTTAAAAGCAAAAACATTCATCTTAAGCTGTAAGTGGAGTAGGTGTGCAACTGTAAAGTAGCTTGTAGGGTCACAACTTCATCCTGTTCATGAAGTGAGCTGTGACAGTTCTTGGATTTTGTTGCTTTGTGGGGCTGTGTACAGCACAAGTTCACAAGACAAACCTTGTGTGACATCATGCTTTCCAACATTTTCAGTGTCTTCTATCACTCTCATAAAGCTTGAGGTCTAAACCCAGAACTGAGCCAAATCAAAGCATTTTTAACTGTGGGGTGCTAAGCCCTGGTTAGGCAGTGTAGTTTTCTGGTGGTCTGAGGGGGGTGCTTAAACCAGGAGTCCATCATGGCCCTCGTGCTTTCCCTATGGTGAGCAGGGCACACGGGCACTGATCATGGGCAGACCCAGCTTTCTACACCAATGGTCTGGTGATTCTGCAGCCACATAGTCTTTGTTGTAAATATCTGTGACAAAATGCACTTTGTTTTAACAACAATCATTATTTGAAAAGCCCCTAAAAATTAAAACAGATGCAGCCTTTATGTAGCTGCTTACATTTGCCTGGTGCTACCTGCTTTCTTCACTCATGAGTGAAATTGTAGCTTGTTCAGGGAATATGAACAGACCCCTAAATATGGTGATCAGGCAAAATATTTTCATGTGGCTGCCTTCACACAGAGGAGCTCACACATGCCTATGCTCCCAGTGGCTCAGGGTGAGACAGCGAGCTGACAGATTGCTGAACACAAAATAAATTCAAAGCAGCCTCAGAGGTGGTGGTGGGAGGGAAGCTTGCTTCTCCCCTTCTTCCCCTCTTCTCTTGTGAGTATCTTAGGTCTCAGTAAAGCTCCAAATTAAAATATAATATGCAGGTAATGCTTGTGTAAAGAAGTAGACATACTTTGTGTCTATTTGAAAGCTGTTCTTCCAGGAACTCAAATTTTTTTAAAAAATAAATCTTTCTTCCATCTGTCATGGTGGGAGTAAGTTTTCTGGTCATAACAGTACCAGCAGGTATTGTTCTTACGCTGTTCAGAGAGCGTCCATTATTTTCAAGACTGTTCAGGAAAAAAAAAAAGGACCATCTGAACTGTGAAACACAGCAAAAAAACCCAAAACAAACCCAAACTGTTCGAAAATGTCTAAGTAATGGGTAAGAAAAGAACGATATATTGTTTCAAAGTCTGTAATTATGTTTTTCCATTTTCTTAATATTCTTATTGTCAAATAATGGATCATAGAGCAACTGCTCTCAGCTAGACTTGGTTGCTCAAGGACTCATCCAGCCTGGCCTTGAACACCTCCCAGGAGGGGGCATCCGCAACCTTTCCAGGCAATCTGTTCCAGAGTCTCTCCACCTTTGCACTGAAGAACTTCTTCCTAAGATCTAGTCTAAATTACTCTCCTTCAGTTTAAAATTATTTCCCGATATATTTGCTCTGGGAAGTAATGGAGACTTGCTGAACATTTTCATTCTGTTGTTGTCTGGATAATGTCAGACACCAGGAAAAAGAATGAGAGATATATCTCGGTTTAGTACAAACCAAACTTGCTTTTCCCATGGTAGCCCTTATTTGCCCAAATTTCCCTTCCATTGTGTGCATGCTACATGTTGTGAGCTTGTATGAGCAGCAAGACTTCTATTCTTTGTTTGTTAAGGAGAAAACCAGTGGCATGCTTTTCTTTTTTGAACCTTCATCCTCCACATCAGACCCTGCTTCAGGGATATCTCTTCCTCATCTACTCCTATGGCTTTCCTTTTTCTGACTGTTCCTTGAAGTTGCAGTTCTGGTTACAGACATATGGCGTTACAGGAAGCCCCAGGATACATAATAAGGAAAAAACCTATATCCTGATCTTCAGGGGTTCCCTTTCATTCTCCTTTTCTTGATATTTCCTATTGTGCCATCTGTACAGTAGTGTCCAGTTAAGGCAGTGCCTGCACATTTCCATTATAACTAGTGGGATGAGTAATGCCAGTCAGAATTACTCACCTGAGAAGGATCTAAGGCATTACACTGCAATTGCAAGTTAGGTCACTTTAGGGACCTACTGGCTTTTATTTCTATTTTCTTAACTCTGTAAGTCATAATAAATATTGGTGATATCAGGGAGGTGAAGTGAGGAGATAACACTCCAAATCAAATGTGAGTGCTGAATTTGCGGTGTCCAGTGGCAGAACATGGAGGTGATGTGGTGGAGCTGGTACCAGGTATGTGCCAAGGTCTTCCCGAAAGGGCTGTCAGCTAGCAGTGCTACCCCAGTTGAAGAGATCATCACTCTTGCTGCAGGATCTTTGCAGTGGGAATGTAGCTTCTCCATTGTTGTTGCTTTGGATGTCAGTGCTAAAAAGATGCTTGATCCTTTGCTAATTAAAAATCCAGTAAAGGATGAGATGGTTACACAGAGTGTGTAACTTTGAAGTTGGTTAGGGACAGTAGAAAATATAACAGATTTAAGAGACCTTAAAAGTGAATCACCCAGATCCTTAAAAAATAATTGATCCTAACCATAGTTTTGTAGTTCAAGTTGCTGAGTAGAAACGTTTTTTCCCATTTGTCAAGTGACAATCTGGGATGCAGTCATGTTAGCAGACTTGTCCAAAACGCAGTTTCAGAAGCAGATTAAGAGAGCAGGAATTCCTGGCTCTTGGCCCTGTGTTCAGACAGTTTGCCCAAACAGAGAAGAGGAAACCACAACACACCAGGCACTTGAAGTACACTCCATTAAAGAGAACATGAGACTTTTAAAGTAGGTTCTATTTCAGCAAGGTGCTTTCAGAGTGCACTTAATGTTGTCTGATTTGTGCAAAGACTTCATATGTTTTCAGTGGAGTTACTTACACTTAATATTACTTGTTTGTTGAATCAGGGTCTAAATCAGGTCTTCTTTTAAAACTTTCTAATTAGCATTGTCTTGTGCTCAGAGCAGTTTCCAAACTGGCAATTTAAATCCCACAGAAATGGTTAGCTTAAAGCAATCAAGATAAATGTTACATTTTGGAATTTTAGCCCTATCCAAATTGCATGTTAACTAAAAATACTGTTTGGATAAGCACTGCTGAACACAAAGAATATTAAAGAACTGAACCAGCCTATGTGTGTGATTTAGGAGATGCTAAAAATCAAGCAGAAGAGGGAATAAACAAGAAAGCTATTGACACATTAAAGAACAAACCACTTACTTCTATCAGATTTGTGATGCAAGGTTTTGTATTAACAGGGGATCAGTGCTTTTCTCCAGCTGTTGCAACTTGGCTTAAACTTAAGGTTAATTTGTCAGTTAAAGTAGAGGCATAAGATGATGGAGGAACAGTGGTAATGTGTTTATACTATGTGACAGAAAGTTTCTGTTCTGTTGTCCTAGCTACAAATGTCCTGTTGGACTGTGGGCAAATCTCTTCAGTTTTGTGTGCCTCAGCAACTTGTCTTCTGCTTCATGTTTCATTTACCCCCAGAACTAAGGCTTTCAGAACAGAGCCTGGTGCATGTAGACAATTTTAGTACAAAGGGCACTACAGCTGATTAATATATGTAGGCGTTTCTGAAGTACAAATAGCGTGCCATTTACAATAATCAGACCGTAAAATGTTATGAACAACAATCTTCTGTCATTTTTATGTGTCTTGAATTACTCTTCTGGCTTAATTTCTTTTGTGACAGTGCCATCCTAAAAGAAGTTGTTTCCCTGAGACATAGGCTCCCAGCTCCTCCATGTTAGCACTTAGATGACCCGCACTGTCAGACACAGTGCTCTGTTTTACTTCACCATGAGCACAATCTGGATCACAGCCCAAGCTGTGCATTTTGTTTTATGTGTTTGGTGTGATCAATATGCCATTTTGTCTTGTTCAAAATGATTGTCACTATTATTTAAGGTGGATGTTACATGGTACAAGTAATCACTATCACGTGTGAAGCTGTGAAACAGATGATTTCTCTTTAGTGTACACGTTGGACTGCATCTGTACGTTTGTAAAATTTCTGCCTTTAGGGAAGATTTGTTCTTGAAACTCATGACTGTCCATTGGCATGGCTCTTTAAATCTAAAATAAGTTTGTTTAGATGGAAAATATGTGTTTAGATCTTGGGGTATGGAAATACCAGAAACACTCTTTAAACTTCTTCAATGAATCCTTCCTCTGGAACAACTAATGGCACTGAGTTTCTGTAGGACATTGGCCTTCTGCATCTCCTTCCCAGTCTCTGTGATTGGAATGGAAAGAAATGTGGCCCCTTTGCATTTGTTTGACCATCTCCATTTTATTTCAAACTGGTTGCTTGGAGGAGGCCTAGCGTATGAAACTGAATAATCTAAACTACACTTTTGAAGCACTGCAGAGTAAGTTCAGTTGAAATGGTTAAATAATGAATCATAGAATCATAGAATCATTAGGGATTGGAAGGGACCTCGAAAGTCCAATCCCCCTGCCACAGCAGGATCACCTAGACCAAGTCACACAGGAACACATCCATATTGTTTTCTAGAAGTT
>JAOXOE010031385.1:0-11987 GCA_028565055.1 Phoeniculus purpureus
CCCTGAACTCCACCATCTCATGGTCACTGCAACCAAGGCTGCCCTCAACCTTCACTGCTTCAACAAGACCTTCCTTGCTGATGAGTACAAGATCCAGTAGTGCTCATCTCCTAGTGGGCTCCTCCACCATTGGCATCAGGAAATTTTCCCCAATGTACTGCAGAAACCTCCTGGACTGTGGGTGGCTGAGTAGGTCTTCCAGCAAATATCTGGGTAGTTAAAATCTCCCATGAGAACTAGGTCCTGTAGCTGTGAGGCTGCAGTCAGCTGCCTGTAGAAGACCTGATCAAACTCCTCATTCTGATCTGGTGGCCTGTGATAGACACCCACAACAGTGTCACTCATGCCAGCCTGCTCCTTAATCTGCACCCTCAACTCTCTCTTCGTCTGCCCTTGGACAGAACTCAATACATTCTAGTTGCTCTCTCAAGCAAAGAGCAACTCTACCAACCCGCCTCGCTGATCTGTCCCTCCTGAAAAGGGCATAGCCAGCCATGACCACAGTCCAGTCATGTGAGCCTTCCCACCAGGTCTCTGTAATTGCCACCACATCATAACCACCTGAATGGACACCAATTTATAACGCCTCCTGCTTATTCCCCATGCTGTGTGCATTGGTGTAGAGGCATTTCAGGGAGCAGTGGGTTATAGTCAGCTTATCTCACCAGGTTAGGGAGCAACCTAATGATATCCCTGTTTCAGGCTCCAGGTAAACTGCAGGCTTCCTTATGATGAGGGTCAGCTCTGCATATTGGGCCCTCAGTCCCTTTCAGGAGTCTCCAATAACCAGGACCCTTCTCTTTTTAATGGTGGAGGTCATCATATTACTGGAAGATTTCCTGGGACCTCCAGTATGGGTTCTCTATCCTCTATATCTTTATTAGACTGTCTGTCTTCCAGTAGAGGCTTATATCTATTACTCAGTGGCAAATGGGGAGGTGAGGCAGGCAAGGGTGGTACTCACCTTCTGCCATGACCCTACACTTGGCTCCACTTCTATCCTCCATCTGAGAAGTACAGGATACAGGCCCCCCTGAATCTGGCTCTAATTTGGCTGTTGTCCAGACTGCTCAGCCTGGCTCCACCAGTCTACCTCTATTTCAGCCTCCCTAATTCTCCTGAGCCTTTCTAGTTCCGTTTGCAGCTTTTCAACCTCAGCGTGCAACTGTGCTGCCTGGTTTTGCAGATAATCTACCTGCTCGCACTGTATCCAGCCAGGAAAACGCAAGAAAGTGCTACGCTCCCAGCAGCCTGTCACCTGCACAGCCTTACCTTGTTGGGAGACCTCTGTTTGGGTTTCCACATCCATGTGCAGTGGTGACTGAAGCCTGGTCTTCATTTGGTGTTCATGTTATCGCTTTTATTTTTTTTGCCCTCTGGTGGTCAAAGCAGCTAAAGTGGCTAGTGCTGTTGGAGCTCAGCACGGTCTGGGCACGACTTCTGGTTTTGTCACCTTGTAAGACTCCCGGGTGAGATACTAGACACTAGTACTAGGCAGATTTTTCAATAAAATAAAATGTTTCTTTGAGTTTAGTGAACAGTGACTAGATAAAAATAAGCGAGCTTACAGTTTATACTTTTATTCAACAACATACTCAAGCATGTAAGTCAATAAATGCTTCTAACTAATGTACCAGCTAATATTCCTGAGCTTAGGGCTGAACTTTGAGCTGACCGACACTGCACACTGTAGATCTGAAACTTACAGCCTTCCAGCAGTAGTGGGAGTTGCATTTGCAGAACAAAGGCAGGATTTGGCTCTCTAAGCATTAGCGCATGTGCAACGGTTTTGCTGCGAAGATGTGCTGCACCATAGTCATTGTAATCAGTGAAGGACTGTTTATGGCCAGCTAGACACCAAAGTAAACAACATACATTCATCTGCGAAGCATTAATGAAACTAATTCTCCTTTTAAAATGTGTGCCTGGATAAAATGTGTAGCTCCAATAAAAATCTATTAGCTGCTTCTCAAGAAGCTGTTCAAATGCTCTGAGCTGTATTGATAACAATTTAATTCTTTGATTTACAAATGCTGGGCACAAACAGTAGGCTATAGGATGCAGAAGAAGCTATGCTAATTCATGTAAGCTCTCCAGATAATTTAGATTATGTGAGAAAACACTTCTAACTGGATCACAGCTCTAATCTTCTTGGATTGAGTTCTGCACTACGATTTTATTACATCATGTGCCAAATGTGCACTCTGAAGTCAGTGTTCATAAGGTCTCCTACTTGAATTCTACAAAATTTGATAAGACCTGAGGTAAACCATAGTCCTTTCATACACAGGAGCGTTGCCTCTTCTACTCAGCTGCCCATTCATTAAACATGGAGAAACTCTAGAGCTTACAGATCACAACTTGGCTGCCAAATTTAGCCAAATGTCATCATCAGGCTTAAAAATTATTTGGGAGACAAAGGGAAAGCATCAAGACTTACTGAGGTACCACTTGTGCATAACCTTCTAATCTTCATTTCCTCAGGAAACCAGAGTACAAAAGCACACCTGTAATATTAATGATTAAAAAAGAAGGATTTCCAAAATTTGCATAACCTTTTCCCAGTTTAGTGTAATCACTGTGAGTCTGAGGACAATCTCAGCAAGGATGTAACCTTTCCTGAACTCTATTACCTCCTAAATGACAATGGCAGTCATTTAGTGGTGGAGCACTCAACCAAGTAGACCCAGATGGCAAACGTTATGCTTAGTCTAACAATTTCAATCTTTTTTTTCTTTAAATGTATTTCATTTTTATTCCCTCTCCTACTATTTCTCCTAAGGGCTAAAGAAAGGCTAGTGACTGTATCCCAAGCGGTGTGTCATTAACTTCACTGTGATTATAAGACTGCAACCCTCATGAACTATGGGCTGCTTAGCATAAGGATAATGAGTGTGCAGGCATTTTCCAACACACCAGTGTCAATCAAACAATGATGAAGCTGTAAACCTGGGAGAAAAATGCCCAATACGATCAGCACCAGAAAAGCTCTATCTGTGAAGATGTCCTCTCTAGAGGAGACCTGGTGACTTCTTCCAGCCAATGTGTATTCTGAGCAGACTTCTTGGGCTTTGCCAGAGAAGAGATAGAAACAGGGCAGAGTTAGAGGCAGAAACACCTGAATAACTGTAAAACCAATACTGGTGCACTCTGTTGGCTGATTCAAGCCTAGCTAAATTCAGATTGTGACTTTATATTGACAATAATAAGCTGAGGGTCTGGTCCACTTGGAAATACTCATGAGAGCTAAGCTTTGTCCCACCTCTGATCATCCTGAAGTCCTCAGCTGCTCTAGAGTGGGCACAAGTGACAACAGAGCTACATTGGAATTCAGAAGAGCTACTCTGGGCTTTGATGGCACTTATAAGTGCATTGAGCTTCACCTTTTGATACTGCTTTTTGGCTCTGGTTTCTGTTTGCTGAGGATCTCAAGTTTCATGCAATTGGTCTGCTGGAAACAGATAAGCAGTAAGAAGTTTGTGGAATGAACTTCTGATTAAAGCTCCCAAGTAACCCTGTTGTGGAGACAGGGTGGAAAAAGGAAAATGGATATATAAGGAAGTGGAAGGTATTAGAAAGATGCAATTTCAATTGTTTTCACTGTAGAGCTTTAGATGATAAAATGCAGAGACCTCAACCATGAGGTAATTTTTCCCAGCATCCTGCTTTCTAAAAATACTGGTAGTTATCTTTTCACTCCACCTAATTAAAGAGGCTGATGTCAGAGCTTTCAGTTATGTCAACAGCTGTCCTGCATCCATTTAATTTTCTTTCCTACCTGTGACAATAGATGCCATGTGTCTGTGCAAAGTAGTCAAAGGGCTACACTGCTATACTTCCCTTGGGTGTATCAGTGAGGGGTACAAAGCAGTAACTGTGCAATCTTGTCATCAGGCATAGTAAAAAAAATAGAAGGGAAACTCTGACCAAAAGCAAAACTTGTTCTTTCAATACATTCACATCTGTTTGTTTACACTGTGAAGCCTCAAGGGTACAAAGTCTGGAAAAAAGAGTGTAGATAGTATCAATAAAAAGGTTCATCGTGTTTAGGGACTGTGGAATAGGTTGGAGGTCTTCATGGATGCCATTTTTCTCAATATGCATCTGTTTCTATAGTGTGGATATTAACATATTATGGCCATGTGGCAGACACTTTGCTTTATAAATTACTATGCATTCACAAAAGTATCTCTGAGGATGTCTTTTGTACAACATAACTGTTCTCATCAAAATACAGTTCTGAATAACTAGCTCAGAAACAAGTTGTAACAGCTAGACACCCTGTATGGCTCAGTGTGAGGTGCTAGTAGGAAATTGTGGTGAAAACTTAAATGGAACCTTACAAATAAGTAGTGAAACATTTATATCTGGAACATGTTGCCTCCAAATTTCACTCATAACTTTCAAAATTTGCTTGTACATAAATTCCAGGGTTGGCTAATTTAGTTTCATTTCACACACTCAATGATAAAATTTCTCTGTGTTCTCCTTTCTAAAATAACAGGAAAGTCTGGTGGATCTATGCCTAGAAAATAGAGGAACATCAGCGAACTATTTATCCCCCTGAAGATTTTGGAGAGGGTCTATGCTTAGCAGAAATAATAAATATTTGATGAGAAATATACCAACCATATTCCCTTCTCACTTGGCAAACTATCCTTCATGTACGGCTTTTTATTGTTTTGTAATTAAAAATCTAAAGAAAAGCAGATGTCATTATAATTATTTTGCATGGTCTTTGGCTAGCAAGGGATCTTCTTGCTTTTAAAATAAATCAAATTTCTAAAAAGGAAATAGCTATTGTACTGGCTTCAGGCAAGTTTCCAATGGCAAATTTTGCCATGCAGCATTTGAATCATCCTTTCCAGAAACTCATAGTCTTTGTCGTTAACATCAGACCACACTTGCTAGAGTGACATTCTGGCTCATGGAACAGGCTATACACAAGTTGCAGAGCTGAGGGATAGTAATAAATTCTAGAAAAATCAAACTAAAGATGGTACCTTTCAGTCACTGAACCTCTCTGTGTTCTCAATTCATTTTTTCCCTTTATCCATGTGGTGACATGGCAGCAGGTTGAACATTTTAGTCAGGCAGGCTTTAGACTGAAGAAATTGGGAGGTGGGGATCAAAAGGGAAACTCTTAAGTTCTTATATTCAGCTGGGATACCAGCTGGACCAATCAGACTGTTCACAATAGCCCCTCAGCCATTCACCATGCAAACCAGGTAGACTTCCATCCTACTAGGGTAAAATCTATGCTCAACTGTCCTTCTGAAGTGCCTCTACACCAACGCACACAGCATGAGGAACAAACAGTAGGAGTGTAAGACTTGGTTGGAACTGTCTCAACATGGTCATTATGGACTTTGATTCTAAGTTACATTAAGGTACCCAAAACTGGCCCAGAGAATGGATTTGTGTGGGGTTGCCACCTGTATGGAAAGTGGTTTCTATGAGACTGCATAGTGTTGTGCCAGAATGTAATGTGATCTCTATGGATGCCATTGGGAAAGGAGGACAAGGGAAAGGACGAATGTCATGGAGAGCACCGAAACACCCAGAACACGATGGGACACTAACTGAAGATCTGCATAGCTGCATCAAGAAAGCTTGATCATGATGGCCTCCCTAACATCAATTAAGAAGATGTGCACTCTGGGCAAATTTTGCTCATTAAAATGTCATTATAATACCAAAGCACACCTCTTGGCCCAAAGCTACCACCTCCAGGGAGAGCACACTCTTGGACACTGCTCTCTGGGCATGTGTAGAAGCCTGGCTCAAGGTGGCAGAGGTTAGCAGGCTCCCATAGGACAGAGGAGGAACAAGGTGTGTCACTTAGTGTATAAGATGGCTTCTTAGCAATCAAACTTCAAAGCTTCCCTGCCAAGGATGACCTGAAGATCAGAAGGCTGTCAGGACACTGCCTGGACCTGGGACCTAGGGATGCCTGAGACCCTGTGGTGGCAGTATCGTCTCTCCCTTCTTTACTCCCTTTTTCCATTACCTCTTTTTATTGTGTGCTGCTATATTGACTAAACAATAATCAAAGCATAACCCCTCGCGGTGTTTACTGTATTTTGCCCTTCAAGATCATACTAAAAGAACTGTAAAGAGTCTACCTAGCATGGACCATGACAAGGAGTTAGAAATCTATGTGTTGCCAAGGGGCTAACAAGCTACAGGCAGTTACAGAGACAGGATGGGCCAGCTCACATGCCTGGAATGTAGTCATGGATGGCTACGTCCTTTTTAGGAAATACAGGTCAACAAAGCAAAGCTGTGGAGTTGCTCTTTGCATACAAAAAGGAGAGCAACAAAAATGTACTGTGTTCTATCCAGGAGTGGATGAGGAATGAGCTGAGAGTTTATGGGTCCAAATTAATGGGCAGGCTGGTGTGGATGATACAGTTTGGGGTGTCTACCATAGGCTACCTAATTAGGATGAGGAAGTTGATGAGGCCTTATACAGGCAGCTGACAGCAGCCTCACAATTACAGGACCTGGTTCTCATGTGGGATTTTAAATACCCAGATATTTGCCAGAAGGTCTACTTAGCCAGCCACCCACAGTCCAGGAGGTTTCTTCAGTGCATTGGTGACAATTTCCTGATGCCAATGGTGGAAGAGCCCACTAGGAGAGGAGTTCTGCTGGATCTTGTACTCACCAACAAGGAGGGTCTGGTTGAAGCAGTGAAGGTTGAGGGCAGCCTTGGCTGCAGCAACGATGACATGATGCAGTTCAAGATTTTGTGTGTTACAAACAGAATACCAAGTAAGGTCAAAACTCTGGACTTCAGCAAGGCAAACTTTGGCCTTTTCAGGCAATTGCTGGGGGATATCCCATGGAACAGGGTACTAGAAGGTAAAGGGGCCCAAGATCATTGCTTAACATTGAAGGAGCACTTCTTCCAAGCTTATGATCAGAGCATCTCAATGGGCAGGAAATCGAGAAAGGGAGCGAAGAGACCTGCATGGTTAGGCAGGAAATGGCTAGGTAAACTCAAGTTTACCTAGACAAGAGAGTCTACAGATCATGGCAGGAGGGGATGGCCATTTGGGAGGAATATAGGACTGTTGTCAGAGGATGTAGGGATGAAACTAGGAAAGCTAAGGGCTCCTTGGAATTAAATCTTGCAAGAGTGGTGAAGTACAACAGGAAGGGCTTCTTCAAATACATTGCACATGAAACTAACGCTAGGAACAAAATAGGCCCAGTGCTGAATGAGTTGGGTGCCCTGGTGACAGAAGGTGAGGCAGAGTTAATGAATGTCTTATTTGCCTATGTCTGTACTGCTGGAGAGTGTCCTGATGAGCTGCAGACCCCTAATGTCCCCACAAGGATGTCAGGACAAAAATATGAGACAGCCTGGTTTGGTGAGGACTGGGATCGGGATCAGTTAAGCAAGCTGAACATTCACAAATTCATGAGCCCTTATGGGACAAACCTGCAGGAGCTGATGTCATTGCTAGGCCACTCTCCATCGTCCCAGCAAGTTGCTGGGAATAGGAGAGGTGCCTGAGGACTGGAGGAAAGCAAATGTCACTCCAGTCTTCAAAAGGGTAAGAAAGAGGACCTGGTTAACTATAGACTGGTCAGCCTCAACTTCACCCCTGGAAAGGTGATAGGAAACCTTATCCTCATCACTGTCTCTAGGCACATCAAGGATAAGAGGGTCATTGGGAGGAGTCAGCACAGTTTTACCAAAGGGAAGTAATGTTTAACCAAGCTGACACTCTTTCATGACAACATAACCTGGTACAGGTGATGGTAGGGCAGTGGATATGGTTTACCTTGACTTCAGTAAAGCATTCAACACCATCACCACAGAATGAGTGCAGTTAAACTAAAGAAGTACAGTCTGGATGTTTGAGTAGTGAGATGGATTGTGAACTGGTTGAAAGAAAGAAGAAAGAGAGTTGTGATCAATGGCTCTGTGCCAGGCTGGACAGCTGGGCAGGGAGCAATTTAATGAGCTGTAACAAGAGCAAGCGCAGAGTCTTATGCCTGGGATAGAAAAATCCCAAGTACCAGTATAGGTTGGGGACTCACCTGTTGGAGAGCAGCATAAGAGAAAGGGACCTGGGGGTTCTGGTGGATAACCATGAGCCAGCAATGTGCCCTTGTGGCCAAGAAGGCCAATGGCATCCTAGGGTGGATCAGAAAAGGGATGGTTAGTAGAAAGGCTCTTCTCCCCCTCTACTCTGCCTTAGTGAAACCGCATCTGGAATAGTGTATCCAGACCTGGGCCCTTCAGTTCCAGAAGGACAGAGAACTGCTTGAGAGAGTCCATTGCAAAGCCACAAGGACGATAAAGGGAGTGGAACATCTCCCTGATAAAGAAAGACTGAGGGAGCTGGATCTTTTCAGCATGAAGAAGGGGAGAATGAGAGGTGACGTTGTTCATGTTTGTAAATACATAAAGAGCGAGTGTCAGGCTCTTCTCAGTGTCATCTAATGGTAGGAAAAGGGGCAATGAGAGCAAGCAGGAGCGTAGGAGGTTCCTCACAAACATAACAAAAATCTTGTTTACTTTGAGGGCGACACAGCATTTGAACAGGCTACACAGAGAGTTTGTGGAGACTCCTTCTCTGGAGACATTGGAAATCCACCTGGACATGTTCTATGTAAACTACTGTAGGTGATCCTGCTCTGGGGTTTGACTAGATAATCTTTTGAGATCCCTTCCAAGCCCTAACTTTCTGTGATTCTGCAATTCTGTGTAATATTCCCATAACTTAGTTTGAGGTGGGTATTTCGCTGTAATACTTTTAGTGCTTGAATGTCATCTGTACAGCTGCAAAGCCAAAAGGGATCCACTGGTCTTACATGCAGCCCATGAGTATAACTAGTAATGGGTTGAAATCTAGAAGACAGCTGCAAACTTAAGACTTCATACACTATTGTCTTGCCTCTTAAATCATATGTGAAGATTTTCTAAACACCATATTCCAACATGCTCACACTTCTCCAAAGAAATAATATTTATCTCACAGAAAATAGGATTCAATGCACAGTTCTGCCCATCTCTCTCTAAAATTTCTTTTCTGGGCTCCCTTACAAAGACTGGAGGAAGAATGCCTCATCCAAAATGTAAACTCTGCTGTCCTTCACAGGTGGTCAGCCTGTAGGTCTCTCCAGTTGTTTCCCCATTTGTGGAAGAGTTCATGAGGGGAGATGCAAGTTCTCATTTTCATTTGAGAAGGAGTCAATACCAGCATCATTACCACAACAAAAGTGTTGTCTTACAGCAAGAGAAACAAATGTGGCATCGAACAACCTTCATCTATAAATGGTGTTATTAAACTAATTCCATACATTTGAACAGTGTCTGCTCCGACCACTATAAGTATTTCATCATATTTGTAGTCTGAGAAAAAAAGGCTTCAGGAAGCTTTTGGAGTCATTAGAACTGAAGTGTAAATTATAAGTCAATACATGTCAAAATAATTGTAAGTAATCCTCTTCTGAACCCCTTTCTGCCTGTTTACACTGACTTATGATTTGCTAACTCAAATCATTATAGTTAGGATCTGCCTGCAACGACAGAGGCACCTTGGAAAAGCACCTTTGTGAACACAAGGCTTCCTGAGGCCACTTGATCAAGTGGGAAGGAGAAATTTTAGAACAGGGGTCTCCAAGTGCGGAAATTTCTGTTTGTTCAGAGGAAGTTATAAAAGAAACGGAAACAAATTCTCCAAATGACACAATGACAGCAAACTGACCAATGACTCAGTTTCACTGCTGAGCAAGAGCCAAGAAACAAGGTGCATCCATAGCACTGAAAGAGTTTTCTTTGAAGTTCCATCTTCTAAAGACTTAGCCCTTTACTGAATAAAAGTTATGTGCTATGCTACTGTGTCAGTAAAAATATCTGTTGCCAGTGAATTGATTGAACTAATTGGCTGTGTGAATTATTTCTTTCTAGTTAAAATTCTGTGAATCAAAGAAAAACTTTATACCTCTGCAGGACTATTTTAAAATGTGCAAATGGTTTGTGAATTTTGGTGATGTTTGTCCTGGAGACTGCAAGCCAAAATCGCCAGCTTAATCTATGCATCTGTATCAATATAGGGGCTTTGGGCTGGCAGAATGGGTTTAGAGTTTGGGTTTTGAGTTTCCAGCTCTTGCTCTGTTCCTTGGACTCCATCTTGGGTTTTATCCCAAACCAAATCAGTAATCTTGATTTCCAGGGGTTTTTTGTGTGTAAATATACATAAAAAAAAAATTTAAAAGGAGAACATTTCAGACAACTGTAAAGCTGTGCAGAGAAAGAGTTTCTACTTCAGTGGGACAAATGGGACAAATCTCCCAAGCTATCAGGAGGTCACCACTGTGTGGGCCATTGCTATTCTCTTTTAGGAGCATTTCTGTAGGCATGCAGACTTGTCATTCAAACTTTCACAGAGTCTGTGTTGCATATGTCTGTGCATCAGCGACAGTTGGCATTAGCACAAGAGTACAACTGACATTCTGCCTTCTTATTGCAGAGGGCCCAAGCAGATGTAGGCTACACTTAGGAGATAAATCAGAAAGGGTCCCGTGGATTTGAATGGCCTTTATGTTCTGTTCTCTTTGGATTTTCTCTGGGGAGCTGCAGAACTCAGTACATTACAACTGAATGACAGATATAGAGGTCCTGTCAGCTTGGACAAACAAGACCACGACTGAAGAGCTGTGCTGTGTCTTTCCTGCTTTACACAGTATCACAGTAATGATAAGGTTGGAAAAGACCTTAAAGATCATCCAGTCCAACCTAAATCCAAATAAACCAAGTAAACCTAACATGTAACATCTAGATCATGCCACTCAGCACCTCATCCAGCCTAACCTTGAACACCTCCAGGGCCGGTGACTCAACCACCTCTGTGGGCAGCACATTTCAAAACCGGAGAAAACACTGTTTCTTCACTGTTTCTGTTTACACTGAAAACACTGTTTCTTTATCCGTACTTCAGCACATGAGGATACAGACATACACACAGCCTCCAACAGATGAAGATAATACACATAAAGGCCACAAGTCAGACTTTTCAAGGGGCCAGAGACAAAAATTTCCAGATCAATCAGCTCCACACAGGCACATCTTTGGAAATTGCCTATTGAGTGTCACTCAGCGAAGAGCAAAAGAAAGTCAGGCTGCATTCTATTACACTAGACCCACTGGAAGACTGCTGCCAATTTCAGTTGTACTTTTGTATGTACACGTGGATTTGGGCACCTCTAAAAAAAGGCTGAAAACCAGGGTTTTTCCAGATGTTCAGAAGCATTTGTGCAATGTAACCAGCTCAGTGCAGGTTCAAAACAGGCACAAACAATACAGTAAATGAAGGGATCATTCGAATGTACTGAGTTGCCTTGGCAATCTGAGAACTACTGGCTGCCAAAGAAATGAACCTAAAATTGCAACACATATTATTTTATTATTGTAGCTCAAGTGCTGGAAAAATTACGGGCCTCGGGCAGAGTCTCTTGGTGAGAATCAAGTTTAAACTTCAGTTAACACCATTTAGCCCATGTGAAAAACAAGTTGAAATATGGCTTGCAAAACTGACAAATGGTGGTCCGGTAATTACTGACTCAGAGTACTCACAAATAACCAGCAGTTGGCCTTTTGGGCGTACCACTAGGACATCTACTGCAAGTGAACAAGGTGTCATGGATTGAAAGCCCTGATTGACATTGTATACCAATTAATTTAGCTAAAGTGCTAACGAGCAGGAATAAAAGCAGTACAGGGGGGGCTTCTTGTAATAAGGGCTCCAGAACTGGACGTAGTACTCCAGGTGAGCTCTCACCAGAGCTGAGTAGAGGGGGACAATCAACTCCCTTGACCTGCTGGCCACACTCCTCCTGATGCAGCCCAGGATCCAGTTTGCCCTCTGGGCCACAAGTGCACACTGCTAGTGGCTCATGTTGAGCTTCTCGTCCACAAGCACCCCCAAGTCCCTCTCCTCAGGGCTACTCTCCAGCCAGTCACTGCC
>JAOXOE010031386.1:0-11985 GCA_028565055.1 Phoeniculus purpureus
GGGTTGGATTTTGTGCGTCTGAACTGGAAGGGACGGACACTGCCCCTAACTTGAGCTTTTCAGATCAACGCAGATCTTAATGAGTATCATGCAAAGATCTCTTTTATTATATAATGTTTGTGTTTATAAATATTGCCAAGCCTATTTGTTTTTATGGTGATGGGCTTATTCTTTCTTAATTGTGTTAAGAGTAGGACCTGCTTGATTAGATTTGTGTCCATTTCTATTTGCGTTACTTTCATGTTTTATTTAAAAACATGTCTCCACTGGGGTAAGTGGTGTAATTTGCCTTTAAAGATTAAAATAATTGAAGTCATAATTACGAGTGGCTTCTGTTCAGCTGTACGGAAAACACAGCGAAGGAAGACAAATATGGCCTGGGAGAAAAAAACCCTTCAGCTATCTCTTGCCCTCAAAGCGAACGCTGCTTTCTGATAGGAAATACAACGACCCCTTAGGTGTGTTGCCTGTTTCTCTTTTAGAGGCAGATAAAGAGGACTCGATTCGTCCTTTGATCAGCTCGTGTTCTGTTGAGCTACAGTTGCGCCGGCTCGAGAGCTCCAGCATTGGCTCCACGAGTCCAGCTTTGGGGACGGTGCCTTTCAAAGTGGTGCTGCAGCTCTCTTGACCAGACACCCTTTGGGCATGAGAACCAGAGCAAGTGCTGATGTACGAGGCCACCTTGGAGGAAGAGCCTCGGTGCTTCTTTCTTGCTGGCTTTTCTTAAAATGGTGTTTCTGTTCCTACAATGGTAGGGAGCTCCTCAAGGGAGACGCGTGAGCATCCTTGCAGAGCTCGGTGCCTGTGCACAAGGGTATTGCTGAGATTTATGAACCTTGTTCCGTGAGAGACACTGTAATGTCTTTTAATAGTAGAGTGGTTAGGGGCCACTACCTTGGAGAAAGAAGCCTATTTGGGATGAGAACAAATTGCAGCCTTGGGATTCCTGTGGGCTTTGTGTGCTCTGTGCATCGGGAAGCTAAATGAGCTGCTTCCTTCGAGCTTTTCAATGGCTCTTGCATGTGTAGCTGGGCAATTTGCTTTGATTTCCAAGAAAAAATGTCCAACTTCGCCCTTTTCAGTAGGAGGAAACCATAAACTGAGTGAAGGGAGCCAGTTGTACAGTGTCAGTCTGGACTTAATGTGCCATTTGCTAGCCTATGGACATCGATGGGTGCGAGCTGGAGCAGAGGAGGTTCCGCATCAACGTGAGAAGGAACTTCTTCCCGGTGAGGGTGACAGAGGACTGGAAGAGGCTGCCCGGGGGGGTTGTGGAGTCGCCTTCTCTGGAGACCTTTAAAACCTGCCTGGACATGTCCCTGTGCAACTTGGTCTAGGTGGTCCTGCTGTGGCAGGGGGATTGTACAAGATGATCTTTGGAGGTCCCTTCCAATCCCCAACGCTCTGTGATTCCGTGATGTCTCCAGCACTCTCCACTTCAGCCTTTGCAAGAAGTGGTTTCTAAAAGTTGTGAAGTTTGTGTGGCAGAGGGCTGGAATAATTCCTCATCCTCATCTGCACAACTCTTTGCTATTTGATCTGTTGAGTTCATATAAACCCTGTTCTGCTCGAGGGAATTTTATCGTTCAAAGGTCTCTAATGCAGACAATAACTCCAGTATAAAGCCCTTGTGTTCTATCAGCACAGGTTTGTCTTCCTGACGTTGGATTAAATGGTGAAAATCACACACAGCCTGTACACGGGACTGTGGATCAAGTGTGCTTAGTGGCAAGTTTGGAAGGGACCTTTCCAAAGAGGCTCCTCTCTGCTTGATGATTTACTTCAGTCAGCTACTGTAGCTCCTTTGGATTGGGGTTGTTTCGTTCTTCTCCTTCCTTCGTAGGGTTGACATTGTAAAAACTGGATGAAATCGTGTGTTTTCCCTAACCATCCACTGCAGAAATACAACTTGGGGCTTTAAAAACAAAACCAACCAACTTTCCCTCCTCGTTTCCACGAGAATTATTGTTTTATGCTGATTTTATAAATAAGAATATTAACTTTTTTTGAACTCGATCTCCCCTTTCATGTTTTTTCATGTTGTGAAATTTTTTGTCTCGTATTTCCAGCAGAAAAAAAAACCACTTCAACATCCAGAGCGTTCCTTGCCTGTTGAATAGGGGGTTTTATGTTGCAGGGCTGGTAGCAGCGGTGCATTTATCATTAGTTTAATTAAAAAACAAAAAGCCCTGCTGGGTTAATCCAGTTTCCAGTCTGCAGAAGATGATGCCTGCGAATTACGCTGTCTGACTGGTGGTAGCAGCGATGGTGTTGATACCCCATACAGTTATAGATCAGACGGTTTTGTTTGAGACACTAGATTTCAAGAAAACTCCAAACTGTTTCTTTTGTGAGGCTGGTTTAGGCGGCTACTTTGTCGTTATCAAGTGTCTCTAATGAGAGCAAAATGTAAGTTACCTAAAAGCGGCAGCTGTGAAGAGCTGATGAACAGGAGATATTTAATGCAGCCGCATACAGGCTGAGAAAAGAACAGTGTTTCTTTGAAAAGCTCTGAGGAGGATCACCAGACCCTTCGGTTAGTGGTTCTGGAATAAGCACGAAATGCTGACAACGGAAAGCAAAACCATAATTGCGCTGATGCGACGGTGCCAAGTAGTTGGAACGGTTCAAGCAAGGCAGGCGCAGGCTTCTTCATCCATATGCCGCGACTTCTTTCAAAAATTAAAGATGATTTTTCGTTTTGAAGCATAAAAATATCTTCACAATATTCTGATATCTGTTAGGGACAGGAAGTATTAAAACCCTTTCAGATTATTCTGGAAGTGGCAGACAAATGACTCTGAGCTCAAAACGGGAAGGTTTGCACTGTCTGATTAAGAAGGTGGTTTCTGCTCACCACAGAAACCCATCTATTCAGACTTTCTCTGACAGATCTTCCTCATTGTTTTACTTCATTTAGTCCTGAATCACAGAATCACAGAACATTAGGGGTTGGAAGAGACCTCAAAAGATCATCTAGTCCAATCCCCCTTCCAGAGTGGAATCGTGATGTAACTGGGAAATAAAACACTTCTCCAGCTCTTGCAGAAGTTGGTTCCACACATCTTTGGGTTCTGGTTCTCCTCTGTAAATATGAAGAATATCTGTTCCTTTTCATGCAGCACTGCGCCCTTTTAGAGGTCCTCTCAACCTCTTCGTGGTCGGCTTTAGTTGTCACTGGCCCAAGCAGTTTTACCAACTTGGAGTAGCCTTTTGTTTAAAGCTCCCCAAAGCCCAGCCCTTGTCCCTTTCTCCAGAAAATGTTGCATAAGGAAGATCTCAGCCCAGATACTTCCTTTTCCACTTAATTTCCCTGTGTTGTGAAAACTGTCTCCTGCCAGCAGGTATTTGATTGCAGCATGAAACCCACCTGGATGTGTTCCTGTGTGACTCAGTCTAGGTGATCCTGCTCTGGCAGGGGGATTGGACTGGATGATCTTTGGAGGCCCCTTCCAATCCCTAAAGATTCTATGATTTTATTGCAAGGGGCTTTGATTAACAACCTTTGTACTGCTGTTGCTTTGTGTCCATCGGGGTGATTTCAAGATGGAGAAGGACCTTGCGGCAGTCATTTGCAGTGCAGTTGTTGTCATACACAGTCCCGGTCCTTCGCAAGTCTTGTGTCGTTTGGAAAACCAGATCCCTCAAGTCCATCACCATGTTGTCAGCAGCGTGCAAACACCAGTGTTCCCACCTCTGCGAGTGGTGGAAAGCAAACCCACTTTCTTGGGGTCTTTGCTCAGGTTTGCCATGGGTGTTGTAAAACCTCGCTGCGAAAGTTCTGCTCTGTGTAATGTACCCGCTTCTCGTTGAACAGACTCTGTGCTGCCTCTAGTTCTGTCTTTATTATGAGCTTTTCTTGGATTGCTTAAAGAACATTCTGTGGAGTTTAGCGTTAAAGAACTGTGCGTGCTCTTCAGTGTCATCACACGAATCCTCCTCACAGAATCACAGAACATTAGGGATTGGAAGGGACCTCGAAAGATCACATAGTCTAATCCCCCTGCCACAGCAGGATCCCCTAGACCAAGTCACACAGGAACATGTCCAGGCGGGTTTTAAAAGTCTCCAGAGGAGACATGCTTGATCCGACTGCACGCTGCTGTTCTGTAGTGCAATCCAGTGCCTGCCCTCAGAACAGCTGCTTGAGCAGGAGAGCTCCTATCACAAATTATGAGGAATAGCTCCTCTCAATTGTAGACATAGATGAGCCTTGATTCAGCCAACAGTGGTGGAAACCTTAAATGCAGCCTCCTGATGCCCTGCCCACACATTTTTGTAAAGAGCCTCTCTGCAGCCGTTAATGTGTTGTAAAACAGGGGTGGGTTTCCATTTTGCTGTATTCGATAAATTATCGGAGACTCCAGGTATGAAGGACACAAACCTTTCCAGTTAACAGCACCACTCGTGTCTCTATTCCGAAAGCATTACAGAAGATTGCTTGTGTTTAGTGTTCACACGCAGCTTTATTTCCACTCCACACCACTGTAGGTGACTTGCAGGACAATTCCAGGAAGCTGGTATTTTCTCTGCAGTGTGTTTTCACTTCCTGACTTTCCTTGTCTCTGTTAATATTATGCAGGTCCTTGTCAGTGAGGACTCGGATAGCGATGGCATCGTGGCCCACTTCCCTGCGCATGAGAAGCCTATTTGCTGCATGGCTTTTAACCCTAGCGGTAAGTGCTCTTACTGGTTTAATGGGGTGGTTGTAAACCAGGTGAAGACAGTGAAATATCACAGCTCTGAGCTGCACTGCTTTGGAGGAGTCGCAGATGCCAGCGTGATACACGCGTTTACGTGCTCAGCGCTGCTCAGCCTTCTGCCCTGCTCGGTTGGGTGTTGTCTGTGTCAGTCATTGGTTGATTTGACTGTTCTGGAAACATCAGACCTAACGAGTGGTCGTACTGGGCTGTGTGTGAGCAGGTTCAGTCCGCCACGTTGAGCGTAGCAGAAGTACTAAGGAATTCTGTTGGAAACAAAAGAATTCAATGAGTTATCTCGTAGGGGCTTGATCCTACAAACCCTCTGGACCATCAGTTGATTTTGATTGGGTGTACTGAGACAGAGGGGAGGTGGTGGAGTCCCCATCCCTGGAAGTGTTTAAGGACAGACTGGTTGTGGCCCTTAGTGCCATGGTCTAGCTGATTGTGGTGATGTTAGGTCATGGGCTGGGCTTGATGTTCTCAGAGGTCTTTTCCAGCCTCAGTAATTCTGTGATCCTGCCAGCCAGCTGTCCAGATGTTCAGATCTGCAGGTATCCAGAGGTTCTGCGTGTTTTACTCCTCCATAAGTATGGAAATAGCTTGACCAATTTCAGTGGCCCTGGTTGGTAAAGGAGCTCGCGTTGCCGTTACTTCTTTTGTTGATGAAGTGTTTGCGATTCTACTGAATGAAATCAACTATAATCTGAAAAAAACTCAAGAAACTCCTCAGAAGTTCCTATTCCTCTCCCTTCCTCTTCATAAATGAACAAGGGCTGTGGGCAGCAGAGATAACTACACTTCTGAATCTTCACTGTTAATGTTAGTTGTCAAATTAGTAAGATTTATTAAGCAGCAAGAAGAAAAAGGGGGTTGTTTGACTGCAGCGAATCAAGAGCTTCCACTTGCCTAAACTAACGGCTTCTCAAATGCTGCAAAAGCCACGAGGATCTTGGGGGTGAAGTCAAAGAATAAAACTAACTGTCTATCACTGACATTTTCACTTTTGCTGACCAGTTGGTCTTGCTCTGACATCCCATCTGTTATGTCAGAACTCTTTAATAGTGGTGTGCGGTTCACAGCGTTTCCACTGTGAGTTTTTGACATCAAAACCTGTATTCTCATCTGGCTCAGTGTTCTCCTGATACTTCAGAGAGTTTTTTGTGGAACTCTCTGCATTTAACTGAGAATCAGTGATCTCAGCTCCACAACAGTAGTATTTTTACTTCATACTCTGGTAGAAAGATAATACCTGGAGTTGAGCAGTGCTCATCAAGTGAGGTAAATCCAGCTACTTAAACTCACAATGAGGGGTCACCTCATTAATGTTTATGAATATGTGAAGGGAGAGTGTCAGGAGGATGGAGCCAGGCTCTGCTCAATGGCATCTAGTGATAGGGCAAGGGGCAATGGGTGTGAACTGGAACAGAGGAGGTTCCACATCAATCAGAGAAGGAACTTCTTCCCAGTGAGGGTGACAGAGCCCTGGAAGGGGCTGCCCAGGGGTGTTGTGGAGTCTCCTTCTCTGGAGACTTTTAAAACCCACCTGGCCGTATTTCTGTGTGACTTGGTCTAGGTGATCCTGCTCTGGCAGGGGGATTGGACTGGATGATCTTTCGATGTCCCTTCCAGTCCCTGATGCTCTGGGATTCTGTGATGTGTTTGCATATTAATAGCTGTATTATACTCAGGATCGTCTGGTTTGCTCGGCTACTGAAATGACAACCTTTGTATAAAACAGGCCGTTGCTTTAGATCTAAGGGGGTGATAGGATCCTTAATGGCAAAATGTTTTTTCTAATTGCTGTTATTTTTGGCTGATTGCAAATTATGAAGGTTATGAGATACCTGCAGCAAAGGTACTGAGTCACAGTGTGTGCTCTGGGCAGCTGAAACCCATTACCTCAACTGCTCGCAGTATGAGAGCAGCACTTCAATATTAGAATACAGAGTCCTGTGTTACCATCAAGGCAGCGTTTTGTTTGAAGCCAGTGTTGTGAGCAGCATCATCGTAATCCATTCTGTAGTGATGTATTGCCAGTCAGGCTGATCTCATTTACGCAGCAGAGCAAAACAAGAGGTGGGTGGCTTTTGATACCGGCTTTGTCTGTGGGATGGTCGTAGTGAAAACCCACTGCTGCTCATCGTTTCACTCGCTAGCACGTCGCAACCGTAGGCTCCTTTTGTACAGGCAAACCGGGAACGCTGCTGTGCTCCAGTGAAATAGTTTATTGTCTGAGGCTGATCAAACAGCTTCATTTGAGAGTGTTTCGTCTCAGGGGCCCTCGAGCTCCACAAGTGCTCTCAGGTCTGTAAAACTGACAGGATTTTATCTGAGGGGGAAACCCCTGTGTTAACCCAGCACACCCCGAAACAAAACCACCACTGACACGTTTCCAGTGTCACTGAAGGGCAGTGGGTAAGGAAGGTGGATGTATATGACCTGTATCCAGGTAGTTAGCCTGTAGAACAGCACCCACAGGCACTTCAAACTGTATCTTAAAGGTATCAGTTGGTACCAAGATGCTGCTTTGTTTGAGTTTGTGCTGTGTCTGACTTTGTACTGAATAAGGAGCTTGCTAGGCATAAATTGTTGGTGATAACAGCATGGAATTTACGGGTATCGCTGGGGGAATGGCTTCTGGGAAGGGTCACAAAACAGTCCAACGGGAAGGAGACTCGCTAATGTCAGTCACATTTATCCCTAATCCTTCTTTTTGAAACCAAGGAGGAATCTTTGAGTGTCAGAATACATCCTGTTACTACGGGCCTGACTGCAGATCTGCTGCAAACCACAGCGGGGGGACTCCTGCTGATGGAGATCCAGAGTGTCCTTTATTTGGTCAGTTTTCTTCCTTGTTGCTTTGTTTTTGAGGCTTTAGGGGTTGTTTTTGCTCCCCCGCAAGGTAAATATGTGGTGTTCTGAGTCAGGTTAGTTGGCAGCAAGAACTTGCTGTGTGGAGCCTTTTGCTTTAGCTCCATTAAAAGGCAAAATGATGAAAGAGCAGGCGGGGGGGCGGTTGCGCAGAGCATTGCATTGTGCTGTGTAGACATTTCTGTAGTGACTCGTGCTGGCATTAGATCTACCTTTTGTTTAAATCCGAGGCAATTCTATTGAGGTTTTTTTCCTTTCCTGTTTTTGAGGTCCTCGAAGAAAGAAGGAACTTGGCGCGCAGTTCATTTTTGTTGCATTAGATCTGTGGCTGCTCAGAAAATCTGGTTGAATAATAAAATAACAAACTTGAAATATCAGTTTGGAGAGCACTTCGGAGGCACCGTAGGTTGTTTTAGGGTTGGTTTTTTTCAGTGCTGCCCAGCATGTCCCAGTATATCTCTTCCAGACCCCTGTGTTAATAAAACTTTGCTTTGAGTCAGTTGATTTTTAGGGAGACTGTAAAAGTCTCAGGCTATGACATCCAGCAAATCATGTTTAACATTAGAAGGGAAAAAAAACCAACCCAAAACCATAAAGGAGAAAAAATCCCCTGCAGTTCCTGGTAGTTTAGATTTTTCTCTGTGTTTTTTTTTTTCCTGTGTATATCAAATTCTAGTTTTCAAAAAAAACTTGTGATGGTTTCCTATGGGGTTATTGGGCTTTTTTTGAGAGGAGGTGGGGGGCTGCAGCAGAGGGAAGGAGAAGGGGGTGTTTGTACCACGGCTGAAAATCTGTGTCCAGGCATCTTACCCTTAGACCTGTGGAATTTCTAACAGCCGGGTCCCTGCCTGTATTTGTTGTTGCCACTCTGCTTCACAGTGTTCATTGCCCTAGGTAAGAGATGCAGGGGTTGAATAGAAGTGAAGAGCTGCCCCTCCTTTGCCTTGTAGATCAAGTCTTTGGGAAATAGATGTGAAACCCTTAACTGGGTCCTTATTGTGGAGGTAAAACTCAAAGCGATGATGTGAGACTCCTCACCCCAGTCCCTTTGCCAGTTGTGTTCCAAGTCCAGGTGCCCTGGCACTGCTGCTGTTTCTCGATTTCTTGTTTAATTGCTAGAATTTCAGGTATCGTTTTCCTCCACAGAAAGCCAGCAGTTTTTTTCCACAGACTTTGTCATACATCCAAAACTCCGACTGATTTCTATAATGCCTCGTGTGTCCGCGGGGGCTCTCGGGGTTTGCTGAAGGTCCCTCTTCTGAAGCACAAGGATTTTGAGTTTTAAGCATCATCCCAGTATTGAATAAACGAAATAAATGGTACAGTACTAACTCGGAACTGCCCAATGCCGTGGAGGAGATGCTGTGCATTAACAGGAGAAAGGGATCTGATTTTGCAGTAGCCTCGCTCCAAGAGCGGTGCCTACACATGGTCTCTATTTATGTGTTACCGCAACCCCTTCCCATGAAGTGACACGGGTACTTGCATGTCAGAGGAAGGAGCGGTGGGGCCCTGGTGCAGGTGATGACCAGAACTGGGCTCCTGCCAGCTCAGTAATTGATGCAGCTTGGAAATGGCCAACGAGGCGATGAATTCTGCTGGGAGCCGCGGCTGAGCGACCGACCGTAAGCTGGGCACGGCTGACACGCAGCGTCTGTGGGATGGGAGTTGCTGGACGTCCTGTGATTATAGTGCTGGGTTGTAGTTGATTGGGAGAGTAACAGCATTTCTTCATCCTAATCAATAAAGATCCATACAAACAGTGCGTCTGAGAGGTGCAGAGAAACCACTGTGAAGGATGTGAGCTGCTTTCTGAGAAGCTTTAGATCTTGTCAGATCCCTTCTATGGGCTGTGCAAAGCAGCCGCTGCACGCAGCAAGGAGCACCACATCCACTCCTCTGCTGAACAAAGAGAGGCAGCTTCTAACTTCTAGGAAGACTTTAAGCCTTTTAGTAAAACTTTTCAAGATGAGACTAAATAAATCAAGGAAATGAAGTCATATTAATAGACCAGGGACTTTATTAATGTACCCCTGGCATGTCTGTCGATGCAGTGGAAACACGAGGCTTCTACTCACAAAGAGACTCTAAGAACAGTTACTTCAATTCACTTATTAAATGAAAATCACATTAAGCTGGATGCTTTTACTTAGCGTTAACATTGCCTGATTTATTTCAGCTTGAACACTCACGTTTGGATGAATTGAACTTACTGGGACGGGGTGTCCAGACAGAACCTTAGTGTTGGTAACTAATTCCCTTTAGGTAATAGATTTTTCTTCTGAAGATGATCTCGGTACTCGTGCATTGGGTCCAGATACCAGGCTTGTCTTTAGAGGGGTACAGTCAGTCAGCCTGGCCACACAGAATTAATCTGGGATGGTTTTAGCTGCACTGAGTCGCAGATCGTGTCACCTGCATGATTTCCTCTGTTAGCTGAACACACAGCACTGTGGTTTAGAGGACAGCGTAGCCTTTCACTACTTCTTGGAATGGGGATTTGGCCTTTTCCATGCCATAAATGTAAGATATTTAGAAATATCAGTAACAATTTGCTGTTATATGATAGAGAACAGCGCTAGTGACACTGAGGTCTGTATTAAACAGAGTCACACAGAATCACAGAACATTAGGGATCGGAAGGGACCTTGAAAGATCATCTAGTCCAATCCCCCTGCCTCAGCAGGATCCCCTAGACTGAATCGCACAGGTATTGACATGGTTGAATTTTTACCCTAATTAAAACATGACCAGGAGAAAAACAAAAAAAAAGGCAAATTTTCATGTTTATTAAGATGGTTTTTTTCTGTCAATGCAACATGATGCCAGAGTTTGTCTTCAGGAGGCATCAAAACTTTATATGTATAGAATATTTCTGTATTTCAATATATTTCTAGGTTTATTCTTCTTTATTCTAATAATTCTTCTTTATTCTAATAATTCTTCTTTAATAGAAAGGAATTAAAATAAAGGATTTAGTATTAGAATAAAGGAGTTCATAATTCCTTTCTAATTATATTTATTCTATTCTAATAGTTCTAGATTTTGACCTATGTTTGTTTATATCTATTTATACATACTTATATATTTAGATATATTTCTGTCATCGAAATCCCAGGTATAAGTTGTTCTCAGGACACCACAGTCATTACAGTATCGCAGAAGAATCCTGTCTAATGGACAAGAGGTTAGTGTGTAAATTCTGGGTGCAGGGGCCAGTTCACGGAAGGAAGGGATAAACCATAGGGGGGTATTTACAGCAAACCCTCCCAGCTTTTAAGGTGTTGATGATGGTCTGCCAGGAGCTGTACGTGTGTGCGGGGTCTGAAGTGGGGAGAGGAAATGGGGAGAGGGAAGGGGAAGGGTTAAATGTTAACAATTAGAATCAGTTGCTCAACGGTAAACTGGATTAGCCTAAACTGGAGAGTGTCTAGACTGGAGACTGAAGGAGCTGTACAAATACCGTCGTTTTTCATTATGTTGTGTTACTAGACTCTGTGATTTAGAAAGGAGGAAAAACCCTCACCGATTCTGATGTCAGCCGTAGTCTATTAAAACTAATTCACTTTGTTCCCTCTTCCATCGTAGACATCGAGATAATTGCTGTTGTTAAAGGCAATAAATACGCTGGGCTGCGCAGAGCTCTGGCTGCTCTGTTATGGAAACGTCTGTGTACGGCTTCGGTCAAATGTTTCGCTTTATTGCTGTTCCTTTTAATACTGGGCCAAGCAGAGCCACCGCTCTGCTTTCATCGGTGTGACCCGAGCAGAGTTGTGGATGCAAATACCCCGAATCGAGACGGTACCGAGGATTCAGACTGCACTGTGATTCGCGAGACGTTAGGTCTGCTCCCGGGTGTTACATTTTTTGTAAGATCTCAGTATCAAGCTCTAAAGTTAAATGTTCTCTAGGAGTTGGATTTCCCCGTGTTTAAAATAAATGGTTATTGATTTTTATTTTGTAGTGAAGCTGTGCCCCCCTCCACATAAAGAAAACGAAGCAGTTGGTTTGTGAGATGATTTTTCTTACCTTCTCACACCGCAAACCTGAGAACTGAGAAGAGGAGGTTGTTCTCTGTTTGAAAAACTAACCAGTGTGCTCTCTCTATATAAAAAATGCAATTATTATTGAAAATGTTATATAATTTTAAAATAGAACGATCCACCCCCCAGACTCAAGCAATATATCCCAGAATAAATTGGAAATTCTGGCTTTCTTAATACCCGAATTTTTAATCCCCTGAATTCTTTATTGATATCTTTTGACTCTCCTTCTCTGGAGACGTTTAAAACCCGCCTGGATGTGTTCCTGTGCGACTTGGTCTAGATGGTCGTGCTGTGGTGGGGGGATTGGACTGGATGATCTTCAAGGTCCCCTCCAATCCCTGATGTTCTGTGATCCTGTGACAGTT
>JAOXOE010031387.1:0-11985 GCA_028565055.1 Phoeniculus purpureus
TGTCAGGAGGATGGAGCCAGGCTCTTCTCAGTGTCATCTAGTGATAGGACAAGGGGCACTGGGTGTAAGCTGGAACATAGGAGGTTCCGGAACTTCTTCCCATTGAGGGTGATGGAGCACTGGAAGGAGCTGCCCAGGGGTGTTGTGGAGTCTCCTTCTCTGGAGACATTTAAAACCCCCCTGGATATGTTCCTGTGCAACTTGGTCTAGGAGATTCTGCTGTGTTGGGGGGATTGGACTAGATGATCTTTTGAGGTCTCTTACAATATCTAATGTTCTATGATTCTGTGATATACCATCTCATGGTCAATGTTCAAACATTTTACTTCTTTAATCCTTGTTAGTCTTGGACATGCATGTAAAATCATAGATGCTCTGTCACTTTCAGAATACAACAGTACTCTCTTAGTTTCCACATTTAAAGCTTCCTAAGATTGATACAGAGAAATTCAGAAAGTAAAACATATCCTACTGTGCTTTTGTAGCACAAAGAGGCCAGGTCTTACCTAGACATCTGAGGAACTCACGCTTTTCGTGAGGACCATTTTATTGATCACACCTCCCACTCTGATTCCATGAAGCATTACTCTAACTTTGTGTTTTCTGTTACAAACACATAACAACAAACCAACAAAGAACAAACAAATGAAACACATTTTGCCAATAGCAAATCCTCCCCTACTTCTTCCCTGGGGAGAGAGAAAAATACAAAACAATAAGTTACAGATGTTAGTTCTGTTGTTTAATGCACAAGTAGGCACTCATCATGAAATAAGAATAACAAAAAAAGATATAAAATCACAGAAGGATCAAGGTTGCAGGGAATATCAGAAGATTTTTATTCTAACATCCAGCTCAATGTAGGTTTAGCTGTGAGATCTGGTCAGGTCGCTCTGAGGGGTTGCTTTGTCCCCTCTGGCCTTAAAAACTTCCAAGAACACACACAATACACAAGATAGCACAATATGCACCGAATACAATGTATTTCCCTTCAGAATGTTTCCTTAATTCCCAAATTTTATTACGTCTGAAGAACCAAACAAAAAAAATCCCCAAACCAAAACACATTGCAATCAAGAAATCATATAGTACATTTGTAATAAAAAACTAAAAGAAGAAAGAATTGGCACTTTAGAGAACAGTACATTTTTAAAAAGCACAGAAATCTGAATGCCATAAAGCATCAGTCGCAAATTGTGGATGAAAATGGGTCAAACAGATCAGTGACAAAGGTTGGGGAGTGCTATAAGTTATGCTTATCTATTACTTCAAACAACTTCCATGTGTTTGCCTTCTAAAATGCTTTATTAATGCTCTGATTCATATGTGGAGATGCTTTGCAGAGACTGATGAGATTACAACTTCAAAGTGTCACCTCAGCACTAATGTAAAGGCAGCTGAGTTGCAAGTTCTCATCTGGAATTTGCAGTGCCGTGTTTTGAGGCAAGCCAAAATTGGTGACTGGTTTTGATGTAAGAGAACTCATCAAAAAACTAAGACAGTTCAACTTCTGCTTTGTGAAGGGCAGGAAAACAATGATCTGACTAGCTGTTCCATTCTCTGCTCACCCCAAATCTTGGTCAGAAATGCTCTCAAGGGTACCATTAAAACCTACTTTTGGTTGTTTAGAGCCAAGTGGCAACAATCAGGGGTGGTGCATGAGGGAGGGTAGGTAAAGAGGATGCTAGAGCTGTCATGAATTAGTTCTGCTCTTTGGGAGCAGTGAAGAAGGACGGATCAGATTTGGACAACCTGGTGGATCCAGTAGGAGTTTTCAGGCAGTTAAGACAATTGTAGTTTTGCTTCTCTTTCAGCACCATCTAGACAGCGATGAAATTTATGGAAACTGGAATGTAGTTTGTGGCTGAAAACTTTGCTTATGGTGAATATTGTTCTGGTGATGTATAGTGCAGTGAGGTATATGTATGGAAATAATAATTCTTACTGTGCAATCTGTTCCTCTTGGGAACTGGTTTGAGCCTTTTACCAGTGTAAACCACAACTCTGCCGGAAACAGGATGGGAGAAATAACAAAATTGTGACAGCAAATTAATTTTAGTGATGACTCCTATGGAACACTTGATGTTATTTATTGAATCCATTTTTATTTTCTCAATTATTCTAATTGGGAACATTCTGTTTTGAGAGGTTCGGTTGTTCATTTAATCACATGCCACTGCAGACACCAAAACTCTGGTCATAAAAGGGATGTGACTGCCTGGCCTACTTGGCTGACTTAATGCACTGCTGATTATATGTATATATCAATCTAAATGAAATGTTTGCGGTTGCCTTCAGCAGCCACGTAAGTTGTGCTGCAGCTGGTGCTGCTAAGACATTGCAAGCTAGCTGACTTGGCAGGAGGAACAGAACCCATGGGTCTGCCTTAAATTAGCATCTGCTCCTTGAGATGAACTGTCTTAGCTGAAAGCCACTTTACCCCTATTAGATCCATCTGGGAAGTGGTCACAGGATGGCCTCAAGGAAAAGGAAGTGACTTCTCTGCAGAAAGAAAATAAAGAAAATGCCCTTGAGCATTTCTATCCTCAAGAAAAATGATGGCATTTCAAAGTTTCCTTGGAGAAAGAAGACTTGAGACAGAAAAGAATAAATACTGAGGCAGTAGCTGTTTTGGCATGAATAATGACAGAGTGAGTAATGTTGGTAGGAGGTAGAGCTGGGCTGTGATATCTAGCTTAGTTTGGGAGGGGAGATGGTATGTTGCAGGTCAAGAAAGGAAAACTCTGGTGGATTTTTTGTGTTCCTTTTGGATACAAGGAAATGCAAAAAAAGAGACAAAGGGGAAGAACAAAACCAGAAAGGCTTTTTGGTGCATAAAATGTCAGTTTTATTGAGTGGGAAACTGGATTGAAAGTCACTGTGCCAGGTCAAGGTAGCTAAGGTTGCAGGTAGGGCTGTGTGGTTCTTCTGTGAGACAGGTCCGCCAAGAAGGAACTCCAAGGAGAGCTGTGAATGGCTGCCTCTTGATTCTTACCCATAAGATCTCAGCTGGTTCTTCATTCTCTCCTATACAGAGCTTGGTACATTTCAGGTGTTGTTTCACATAAAGAGCCACTCCACCACCCTGCCGTATTGGCCTGTCTCTCTTGACTAGCACATAACGATCCACAATAGCATTCCAGTTGTCCAAGACACTCTACCATGTCTCAGTAATCTGAATGAGATCACAGCCCTGCAACCACACATAGATCTCTAGTTCTTCCTGCTTGTTCCCCATACTGAGTGTGTTAGTGTACAGGCATTTCAAAGAGTTAAGCATGCAGGTCTTCCTGGAGGGTAGTGGGAGGATATAAAATAGCTGTTTACAGTCCTGGGGTAGTTTGCCTCTTTGCCTTCTGCTGCTTTCCTAGGTGTATTCTCCAGATAGGCATATTAACCTGAGAAGTTCCCTTTTGGACCCCACTCCCCAGAGTAGGGACCTTCATTTAAAGCTTGTTTCACTAAGTTGGCCAGCCTGCTACAAAGTATTCCCTTACCTTTTCTAGACAGGTATAGTCCATCCCTCCCCAGCAGCTTATAATGACTGAAGGATGTCCCATTGTAAAAACCCAAATCCTCATGACATCACCAACCTCATAGCCTGGGGCTGATATGCATTATACATCTATTTCTGGTTACCTCCTTTTCTCCAATTGGTAAGATTACTTGTCCACCATTTTTTTTAAACCTGTAACTCTAGGGCTTTGTAGTCCCCTTCACTGTGCTCATTTTCTGGTTTTTTGTGTCATTTGTGCTCACATGAAAGCATAACAGGGGGTAGTAGTCTGTGTATTTGGTCAGTCTTGGTACCCTCTCAGTAATGTCTCTGTTCTTAGCTCCTAGCAGGCCTCTCAAGATGCACTACTGAGTTGGCAGATAAGTTTCTCAGTGCCCTTTACAGACAGTCACCCACTACAAGTACCTGTATTTTCTTGTTACAGTATCCACTGAGTGCTGCTCTGGTGGTTACTTGCTACAGCCCTTGGTCGTGGGTGTCTGCATCAGCTAAAACATCATATCTGTTAGAGACTGTAATTGTGGAGGGTGAAGCTGAAGGGGAGGCTTACTTTTGCGGGTCACCACTGTCCCAATTGCCTCGTTCACAGCAGTGCCCTCAGCAGGAACACATTTATGAAACCACCCAGCTGTCTCTGTCTCAGCACTACCAACATTGTACAGCTACTAACTATTACCTGTAACAGGTCAAGAACCTATGCACAGCTCAGGCAGGAACTTGCCATTATTCCAAAAGAGGTGGTTGGGCAGTCACCACAGCCTGAAGCTTGTACTGAGGTTTCCTTTGTTACCACTTCTGTCTGGGTGGATACTTCAGACATCACTGGGGCACTCTCAGATGGGACAGTGGTTTTAGTCCTAGTGTATAGGTACCTACCATTTTGGTAGAGCCCCTACTCACAGCTATGGACTTACAAGAATGTTTTAGTACCCTCCCTGCCTACTTCTATGCAGAGTTACCCACACTGAAGCCGTTCCCCTCCTGTGAAGTTGTTCTCTGACCCTGAATTCCTTCTCAGAGCTCCAGTGCAGTGCCCTCAGCCCCTTCTCACTGACAGATCAAATTAAATGACAAGAAGGAACTGCACAGGCAGTGGATACTGGGACAAGTATCCTGGGAAGAGTATAGGAACACTGCCTGGCTGTGTAGAGATGAAGTCAGGAAGGCCAAGGCATGGCTGGAGCTGAACTTGGCAAGGGTTGAAAAGAATAACAGGTAAGTCTTTCTACATGGACATCAATCTAAAAACAAAGGTGGATGAGACATCTTGCTCTGATGAGCAAAGGTGTTATATTAGTAACAACAGACAGGGAGAAGGCTGAATGCCTCTGTGTCAGCAGTGATTTTAAAGTAGAGGTCTCTGTTCTTTTTGCTTCCATGCTGGTCCTCCATTTCCAGTATGCCATTTCCTATATCCACAGTTGAGGGGAGAAATCTCTCCATTTCAGCAAACAATGGAATTTAGATTAAAACTTCTTTCTGCTGATCCTTGAGGTACTACTGTCTGTCTCTATTGACCATGTTCTCAGGGCAAGACGACTGCTGTGTTCAGTACAGTGCCATGTGTGATCTCTCTAGACACAGATGAAAAGTGAGTGAAAAAAGAAGAGCTTGAAATCTGAAACTGAAAGCTCTTCTTTTCCATTTGTCTGTGCATTCATGCATGTCAAGAATTTAGATAGGCAAAACTGCTGTGCTGGAGACTCTGGGGTTTTCATGCTGTAGCAAACAGACAGGAAATGGGATGTCTCAGTCTGGTACGTCCATAGTGTGTGTTTCCATTCAGCTGTATATTCTTTCTATCCAGTCTTCATGGTTTACTTTATATTTATTCTTTTCTGAATAGTAATGGGCATGATAATTAAGTTCTTTTACTGTGAGCTCTGAAATGAGTAATGGGGATGTAAAGCATTACATCAGAGAGTTAGGTGGTGAAGTAAAATACTACATTGAGTTTGGTGTGATCAGACTAAGGTTGGCCAGAAGAACTTCTTGGAAGAAAACTTCTTGGAAGAAAAAAATCTCTATATTGAAGGAAATTCTTTCTTTTTTGAGGTAGATGTCTAACAAATATTATCAGAAATAACAGCTGCTTTTTTTCTCCATTCTGATAAAGAAAGGAAATTCTAATGTTCTGATCTCTGGATGAACTTTCTCTTATTACCTGCTTCATATTACTGCTCAGCATTATTATTTGAATCATTAGCAGGACATAAAATGTGGTCCCTCGAGAGTATTGAATAACATCTCAAAAGCTAATCAACAATGTGATGTGTTTGTGGGTGTTGAAAATCTTCCTTCTCTCATTTGCAGAAAGATAATAAAGCATAGAACATGGAGAGTCTTTCTAGTCATGATCCTGTAAAGTATGTGAATGGGAACATGGGAAATATTTTCTACCCCATTGCCAATTCTGCTCTGAACTTCCACAAAACAGACACCTCTTTCTAACTCCAAGGTTCATTGTATTTGTCATGACTTACTCAGAAGGATAAGTGGAGATATTTGGGAATTATGTGCCTAAGTGATGATGCTCTGCAGAAAGACTTATGTGGTTCCAATCAGCACTGTTTCCATAAAAATATCACCTGTAAGTATTTCACAAATGAAGTAACATCATGCAGTGTTTTCTCAGCAGAGTTTGATGCTATGACAACATCAGTTAACAGTTAAAAGCCATACTATTGCTATGCTAATAGTTAATTTTATTTTGGGTGGATAAAAAGAGAGTGACAGTTGTTGGGATAAGGCCAAAAAAAGCAAAAGAGGGAGGGGGAAGCAAGAGGGGACATTTTTATTGTAACAGTTGACATGCAGAGTTTTTCATGCATTCAAATAAACCTGTTTTTTTTTTTTTCTTGTAAGAAAATAAACTGAATGCAAACAGGTAAGGTAAGCATGCATTCTTTTCATGTTCGTGTGCAGTGGTCTTTGGTTTGCTTGTACAGAATGTTTGAGTAGTTAACTCAAAGGCAGAGAAGGCATAAAGGTTAAAAACAGTTGGAACCACTGGATATAATCCAGTATGAGTCAGTGAGTCAGCAGGCTTGAGAACTGGCAATGATTTGTAGTGCAAAACAGTAGACTTCAAGTCAATAGAGCTAAATTCTTAAATGTGAATAAACTGTGAGAATTCTTGTAATTTGAATTTAATGTGGTTTACTGCCCAGCAATACATAGCCCAGAAAATTTCAGCATGGGCCACAGGAAGTATTTTGGTAAGGAGAGTATAATCTACCTTGTTTACTTGTATTGTTAGAAAATGACAGGGAAAACCATGGCAGCTTCCAGCAGCCTGGGCAGGAAATGATATGTGACCTACAAAGGCTTGGACAATCTGAGACAAACTCAATAAATTTCATTTTGACAAAATGTGTCACTGGCATTTAACCCCAAATCATACTCTAGACATGAATTGCATTTAGGGTATTTTAAAATGTGACACTTTCTACTGAATCTAGTTCTTGAACATGGCTCTTTGGATGACAGATTAAAAACCACCACAATTTAAGAGAGTTAATAATCTTACTTTTAATTCTAATAAACTATTTTATTTAGGGTGTTTAAACTTAGTTTATCAACTTCTATGCTAGGGGGTTATTAAGAGAGAACTCAAGTACCAGAGAAGAAGGAATATTAAATCACTCCCAGCTTCTGAATTTTTTCTTGTGGAAAAAATGTGGTTCTAAAAGCAGGTAGTGCTGTCTCCTTGATGTTCAGCTGAAAGCTGGGTGTTTACATAGTGGTCAACTTCGTTAAGAGAGCAGATCTGAGTCACTATAATACGTTTGGAAGAGTTACTGAAAGATCTTGCTACATTGCATGTCTTCAAAGGACGGTGAAGGATGATGCAATGTCTTCAATAGATAACACTGCAGCAGGGTATCAAATCAGCATGGCAAATTTCACAGCTCTTTGCACTGGTAGCAGTGTACTTTGAAATGTCCTTTTAATACCTTTAGTTCATTTACTGAATCTAGTGAGGATAAACTAAGTGGGTCATAACACTACTAACATTACAGATGGGAAACTCCAAGAATCTTTGTCCTTTATGTCCATTTTCTCTTTAGGTTGGTATCTACTCAGTGCTTAATGGGTAAATTACAAAGTGAGCTGCTAACTGCAAAGTAAGTAACAAACCCTGAACACAACCACAGTTCATCAGGACAGGGCATTAATCTGAGGACCAACAGGAATATCTTTTCCCCTACACCGAGTTTACTGAAAGATGTTTACTGAGATGGAGTCTCAGCGGACAAAATAATGTAAGATTTGGTGTTCTGCTTTCTGCAGTTTTTTGGGATTTGTATTTTTGTTGGGTATTTTTTTTTCTTCTTTTTTGGGAGAAGGAGTGGGTTAATGCAGCTCTTTCCTCATGAGCTTAATGAACAGCATACTTCGTTTGGCAGTGCTGGATGTGGACAGAGAATTATCCTATTGAACGATATGACCCAGTTGTGGATAACACATGCAGCAGTTCATAGTGGGATGATTTGTATAGCTAATAATCAGATGAGTAGAATCTAACTGGGTATGTTATAGTGTGGGAGCACCAAAATGTTTATTTCCATCTTAAGTAGTGTGATAGTAATAGATCAGTTAGGCAGGTACCTCTCCACTCTGTCCACCACTGGTGCTAGGGATGTGCTTGATTTGGCTTTGTTTGGTTTGTAAAAGCTGAAGTCAATGTGGACTACTGCATAATGAATCTGACCTGCAGTGTAACCTCTATGGAGAACAACGTTCCTTGGTGTCTGTTTAGTTAAAGCTTCTTAAATTCAATAATAATAAAAAATAATCAGTTCTTGACTTTGTTTTGATAGCTTTAAGCTTTAAGCTTTAAAAAAATAATAAGTAAAAAAACCCCCATGCTGTGGTCAATTATTTCAGGCAGATAAAGTGTATGTTCTGCTTGTTGAGACATGAGAGCAGGAACTAACCTCTGTTTGAAAAGCCTGGGAAAGTTGACCTGGCAATATGCCCTGATGCTCGAGCAATAGCAGGATCTTCTTAGCTAGTAGGGTGGGGAGCAAATTCCAGTAAAAAATAACAATACAATTAAAAAAAATACCTTTCTATGGGGAAAATTGGTTTTTGGTGGCTAAATGCCACTGTTCTAGTCTGGTTTGTACTAACTTCAAGACATTATGTGTTGCACGCTCATGTCACTTTCCCCTTCAAATCTCCTTAGTGTGAATTATCCAATGTTCTTTGTCTTGATAAAGGCATATTTCTTCTTTCTCTTAAGTGTTTTGAGGTCCTATTCTTACCCTGAGAGAAAAACCCAGTCATAATAGCTACCAACATTTTGTGCACTTTATAACCCAATTAAGCTTTAAGTGTTCCTCCAAAAATTGGTCTTGCCAAATTTTTTCACAAATATTTGTCACTTTTGAAAGGAAGTTAACTAATGTCTTAGCAAAATCACTACAAAAAGGTTGTATTTCTCGCTTTTCATGTATTTCTCCCTCAGGAATTTTCATCATGGAAATGGATTTCTTTTAAAACCCTTCTTGGTAAGTTGGAAGTACTATGAATACAGACTATAGAGTGGAACGGTGAGAAGAATGTTATTCATAAGAAGTAGAGAAGTGCAGTGCTTAGGAAGAGATTAGTCACTTTCCCAGATCAGGATTTTTACCAAATGAGCCTGCTGTCTTGTTAGTAGTGGGCAGCAAATGGTGTTTGCAAACATTGCTCTGACAAGCAGCTTTCAAAACAGCAAGTACAGAAGTATCTTCTTAACCACAGGCAGAACCCTCTTACTTTTTAAGTGCAAATATAGTACTTTCAGCTCAGGATGTTCCAGAACCACTAAGTGCTGGAGGTTGAGGGCAAGAAGCACTCCACATCATTTCCCCAACCCAAAACCCCCCTAAGAAAAATACAGAATCATTATAGTATTTCTTATCCCTTCCCTATGTATGACTTACTAGATATTATGAGCTGTGTGGTACTCCTGGTATGAATTAGGCCATTTTATGTGTTTACAACATCTCTTCTTATGCAAGACTGTTCTGGCACTTTCCAGACTTACTGAGGCCTTGCAACTGTAATTCAGTAACATTAGCATTGGAGATCTGCTCTGAATCTTGAGGATTGGTTATAGGAATAAATACCTGAAGACACATAACATATCTACCAAGATTTATGTTATCTTTATGTTTGCATGACACTAGCACCAACTCTTTGATTTTTCATTTACCTTCAAGCATGCTAATGGGAGTGTTGTAGGATGTAGACGCTCTAAAAGAGACAACTTCTGAAATTCCCCACCTAATTTCTGATCTAAGATTTTTATGATCAGCTTTCTGCCATGTCTTGTGGCTTTCAGAGTAAGTGAAACTTTCCTTCAACAAAGATGTGCAGAGGAGCTGAAGAACTTTCTAATATATTTAGATTTGAAGTCACCTCCCTTGAACAAGAGAAACTGTCCCCATAAACATCTTTCATTGAAGAATCATTAGTATCTCCTGTCTCCTGTGTTTGCTTCTGTCTTTCATTGTGTATCATTACTGTTCTACAGGGCACACTTCCTCTTGTCTAACTATGAATGTTGAAGTGCCCTGATAACCTTAGATCTCTATTTCCTGCATATAGTCCTGCCAAACTTCATAGAAAGACTCTTCTTTCTTGGTACATCCAGACTGATATTAGTTCTTACTTTGAGATTATATTCTGCTTCTCAAATGAGAAGCCTCAATAGGCTCTGTTTTTGGTGCAGTCTTAGTGCTTTTATACTGAACATTGTCTCTGAGTTAAGCCTGAGTTGAAGCAATTAGTTCAAGAAGGACACAGAACTGCTGGAGAGAGTCCAGCGCAGAGCAGCAAGGATGATGACGGAAGTAGAACACCTCCCTGATGAAGAAAGACTGAGGGAGCTGGGTCTCTTTAGCTTGGAGAAGAGGAAAGTGAGGGGTGACCTCATTAACGCCTATAAATGTGTGAGGGGTGGGTGTCAGGAGGATGGAGCCAGGCTCTTCTCAAGACAAGGGGCAATGGGTGTAAGCTGGAACAGGAGGTTCCACATAAATATGAGACATAACTTCTTCCCAGTGAGGGTGACAGAACACTGGAACAGGCTGCCCAGGAGTGTTGTGGAGTCTCTGTCTCTGGAGATGTTTAAAACCCACCTGAATGTGTTCCTGTGTGACTTGATCTAGGTGATCCTGCTGTGGCAGAGGGATTGGACTAGATGATCTTTTGAGGTCCCTTCCAAGCTCTAATATTCTGTGATTCCGTGAATTCTGTGAATCATCCCCAGTGTGCCGTAAGTACAGGAAAACAATTTAAGAGTAAACACATTTCCCATTTTTCTGTCCTTTCTCTTAAAATTGTGGAGCTATTTGAGGAGCTATTTTCTGCTTAAGTCTCTGTGAAAGGCCTTGATACAAATATTGGAACTTGATTTCTTATTATTTATACCTTCCACAAATACAAAGTTTACACATTAGGCTCCTTCAAAACTTGACATAAGGAAACTGAAGTCTGGCAGGTTAAGAGTAAAATAAGACACTTCTTCTCCATGAAACATTATGATTACCTTTTTAAACACTCTAACCCTTGTGATACTGGGGGCTGAATTACTTTGGAATGAATATACTTGGAATTTTTCAGAAAAATAGTTACTCTTTAGTGGATGCGTCAATCAGTCCCTCCACTTACAATGTGGGCATCTTCACACAAGCAGAAGATTAGAGCTTCTGGTGGGCACAGCCTGCAGATGAGGTCTGCCTCTGAGACAGCAGAGAGATTACAATACTGGTACCTGTGGGTTAAATTTATGCTCCAATGTCAATGGAAGGACTCATTTTCTTTTACTTTATGAAGCCCTAGTGCTAATATCTAAAAACCTTTCTATTGTAGCTTAAATTGCCTGACAGATCTACAGCAAAAGAAGAAACAGACTTGGAAAAAGATGAGTCTTCCACTACCAGGATTTGCCATTTATATACTGTAGAATGACTTTTAATTACAAATGTTCTCCATGAGTGAACATGTGTGACGTCTTCTCAATTGCTTGCCACTTTTGAACTCCCTTAAGTTCATCTAATTGACTTCTTTCTTTCCATCTTTCTGGTTACATCCTTTTTGTACATCAGGCTCAGCAACTTGTGTTTATTTTATCAGCCATCAAAGAACTGGCAGGGCTTTAGTTAAGGAATAGAGACATACTTTTCCACAGGCATATCAGCGTGCAAATCATCCTGGTTCTAGTGACCTTGTCAAACACCCTCATTCAACCTTTCTTTTTCTGACATCTGTAAATAGTAATGACTCGAGCTGTCTCCAAGGCTTTAAACCACAAAAAAATAAACTGTATAATTGAATCTTTGAGCCTGGAATGGGTTGCCCAGGGAGGTTGTTGAGGTCCCATCCCTGGAGGTGTTGAAGGCCAGGCTGGATGAGGCTCTGGCCAGCCTGATCTAGGGTGGGGTGTCCCTGCCCATGGCAGGGGGATTGGAACT
>JAOXOE010031388.1:0-11984 GCA_028565055.1 Phoeniculus purpureus
GTGATCCTGCTGTTGCAGGCGGATTGGACTAGATGATCTTTTGAGGTCACTTCCAATCCGTTATGATTCTATGATTCAAAGGTCAATGTCTCTCCTGTGCTGAGGATTCCAGAGCTGGACACAGTACTCCAAGACAAGGTCTCACCAGATGGGAGTAGAGTTGCAGAATTCCCTCCCTGGACCTGCTGTCCTCTCTGCTTTTGATGCTGCCCAGGATGTGATTTGCCTTCTGGGCTGCAAGAGCACAGTCAGCTCTTTTAATCCACAAATGCTCCCAAGTTCCTCTCACAGGGCTGCTTTCAATCTTTTAATCATCCAGCATCTATCTATGCTTGGGCTTGTCTCCACCCAGGTGTAGGGCCTTGCACTTGGGCTTGCTGAACTTCATGGACTCAACTCTCAAGCCTGTCAGGGTCTCTCTGTATGGCATCCAGTCTATCTAGTCACCCTCCAATGTTCACAGAATCACAGAACATTGGGGATTGGAAGGGATCTCAAAAGATCATCTAGTCAAATCCCCCCACCATAGCAGGATCACCCAGAACAAGTCATACAGGAGCATTTCCAGATGGGTTTTAAACTTCTCCAGAGAAGGAGATTCCACAACCCCCCTGGGCAGCCTTTTCCAGTGCTCTGTCACCCTAACCGTGAAGAAGTTCCATCTCATATTGATGTGGAACCTCCTATGTTCCAGCTTACACCCATTACCCCTTGTCCTATCATTAGATGACACTGAGAAGACCCTGGCTCCATCCTTCACATATTTATAAACATTAATGAGATCACCCTTTAGTCTTTGCTTCTCCAAGCTAAAGAGACCCAGCTCCCTCAGCCTTTCCTCATAACGGAGGTGTTCTAATCTCTTCATCATCTTCATTATAATTTTGCCTTGCAGAGTGGGTCCTGTTCTTCTGTACAAGCAGCCACTAGCAGAATGGACATCACGGTACAGTCTCAGATCCATCCTCACAGCCACCACTAGGCTGGAGTGATGCTGTGGAGGTGAGACTCTGATCCTTTCTGTGCACTCATCTCCATCTGGATGATGTCCCAGGATTTATGGGGTCTCTTCTTTAGAGAATCAGGGACGTGCAGCCTTTCAGTGCCTGTTGCACCTCTTTGCATTTCTCCTGTTCTTGACCTCTTCTTCCTGTCTCCTGACCTCTTCTGCTTCTCTCCTGATCTCTTCTGTCTCTTCCTTCTTGTTCCCTGCTAGGCCTTATCTCTGCTCTGGGGCTCATTTTTCATTCCTGTCCAGAGACTGTCTGCCACTGCATCCAACTTTGCTCCATCCCACACATTTTTCTGCTGCTCTCCTTGGTGTCCACCTACCTGTGATGGCCCAGAGCTGCCCCAGCCACATCCCTGGGTGTCGCCATAACCCTCCTGTGCTGTTCTACCACTGCAGTTAGTGCTTTGCTCCAGTTCACTTCTTGTGCAGCACATCTGGCTCCACATGCATTTGGTCATTCTAGCTGCTTCCTTGCTGGGAAAAGCAGCCACTTGGAATGTCATCAGGAGGGGCAATTTTTGGCCAGTGTTTGGCTCCACATGCCACCATAGTGTAAATACTACAGACCACAAGCCCTGACTTTTCTTCCTCATCCCGGGAACCTCTGTGGGCTAGGGTGGGTGAACTAACCCTCTGATATTTATTTCTAGTGGAGCAGCCTCATACCTTCATACCCCTGTCCCCTCATCCCCTTATGTACTCCCCAGCAATGCATGGTATTCCTGCTTTTCCAGGACCACAATAGGGATAGTTTTCCTAAGTCTTTGTCTAATGGGGTCTGATTCATCCCTGAACCAGTTGTACTCCAGCCTCATGTCTCTGCCTGCCAGGGTGACTGATGGCATGTGACAGGGGGCTGCAGCCATGGAGAGCTGTGCTGTGCAATAGGTCATGTTCTTAGGCTTCCCTGGCCTCCTGCTGACAACAGCCTGACAGAATGACAGGAGCAGCTTCATGGGCCTCCTGTAATGGTCACAGAGAAGTGACCAGTGTCTAATGTGAGGATGTGAGGCTGTAGGCTCTGCTGTTCCACCATGGTGACTAGCTGCAGCTGCTCAGATTACAGGAGGTGCCTCTCTTGCCTGTCGAGGTTCAGCCCTAGTACTGGAAATCTGAGTGCCCTGATGCACTCAAAGCCCACAGACCACCTTCTCATGGGTATAGCAAGCTGTTCAGAGGAGCAAAACCAGCTCAGCTGGGGCCAGGAGACCAAATGTTGCTTCTTCCTTTCACTTGAGTATATATGAGCAGAGATCCTCTGCTTTGAGTAGTGACTGTGTAGGCATGTTGCTGTTCACATCCCAATCCTTTTCTGGCACTCTAGCTGCAAGACCAGTGTGAGAAGACCCCCATCCCAATCCCTTTCTGGCACTCTAGCTGCAAGACCAGTGTGAGAAGACCCCCATCCCAATCCTTTCCTGGCACTCTAGCTGCAAGACCAGTGTGAGAAGACTGCAAATACTTGTGTCATTAATATTCTATGAGCAGAGTCAGGGCAGCACCTGGCAGTATTTGTTCTTGTTAGCTCCTGTCAATGCCTCTCATGCATGGGTGCTGGTGCCGTGACAGCTGTGGAGGCAGAATCCATGTACCGTTCCTGACTCTTAGTGGGGCACAGTATTTTCAACCCTGCTCTGCATTTCCTCACACAAGTCCCAGTGCCCCTGCCAGGGTAACAACAGAGTGGTAGCCAATGCCTGAGTGTGTGCCTGCTGGCAGCCCTGTGAGCTGTGAATTTAACACACTGAGAACACTAATAAAATCAAACTAATAAGGACAAACAGCTCTGGCCATGTCTGCACCACCTGTGACCCATGGTGATGTGACAGGCAGCCAGATGAGCACAACCATTGTCCCAAATTTGGGCTTTTTACATGGTGTGCAAAAAACAAGTGACACACAGAGTCAAGATTTTTGCTACCACCTCCAGAATCTTTCAACCAACCTGAACACAGTATCTCCCAACGCCATGTTCCTGTCCTCCAAGTATACCTAGTAGGTAATAGGGCTGCTCTTTGTCCTCCTGACTTGGCCCTGAGAAATGTGCCTCTCAGAAGTTCAACAATCATTCCAGGAGTCATCCAATCTGCATACCAACTTTGCTCCATCTTCCTCATCTTGCAGTACTACCCAACCACAGCACAGTGTCTCTGAAGTGCTTGTGGTTCTGCCAGATGTAAGCCAAGGAGCAGAGATGCCAAGAACCTGGTCTGGCACCACATCAGAGCATATCCAGGGCTGACCTTGGCTGAACTGGTTCAAAAAACTCTATGACCCATGATACCAGCTGCTCAGTGGGTCTTGGCCTATGGCTTTGGGACTAAAGTCACCTATGGTTTATTGCTACCCCTTGATCTGCATGGACTGATGTTGCCTCAGGGAGGAACTCAGAAGCTTACAGTGGAGGAAGAAGCCAGCGAGAACATGCAGAGCTCAGCACAGTGCCTGCCAGAGACCCTATGGAATAAGCATGCACAGTCTACTCTGGAGACTCTGCATTAACAAACTAACATCCTCAGCCTTGCCTCAGCTTCCTTACTCCTTCCAAAGCTGACAAAAGTAAAACCTTCTAGTAGAAAGAAATGCATCGGTCTGGAGAATCATTCTCCTGTGAGCTTCTGGTTGGGAAGGATGCATGGGTGGGACAGAAGCATGGGTGAGAGAAATGTTCCCAGTCCCTTCTGCTTTCCTGTTTCCAGGATTGGAGTCCTGCTTGTTGACCCAGATGACTGAGCAAGAGTTAAGAACTGCAAGGTGTCCCCCACCCTCAAGCCAGAGGTCACTGAGGCTCTGAGTAACTCCTTGGCCTGAGCAGGATCCTCTAATCATCTCTACCATCCAGTTGGATCCCTGACACAGTTTTGGCCTGTGCTAAATAGGACAAGGGAGGTAATGGGCCAGGGTCATTCCCAGGAGGAAACATGGACACCTCCACCTCTGGGCTGCGTTGGACCATGTGTCTGTCCTCTTGCAATTGCTGCATTCCTCTTTGGATTCCACATAGGAGCAGGGTGACAGTGCTGGTCTCTGGATGTCTGTTGGAGTCTTTCACCTGGAGGTCACTGATGTCACAGCCATATGTGGACAGTGATGTTGGAGGGGCTAGAAAGCAGAGCATCAATTTTCCATGCACCAGTAAGAAGAGGAGCTTCCTGGGACTGGAGGCATTTTCCAGGCATTTTCCATTGCATCCATGCTCTGTCCAGGTTCTGTCCAGACAGAGCAGACTGAAGAAGCACAGGTTGGAGTATGGCCCAGTGTGGGGAGGGAAAGGCAGCTGCACTGTGTTCAGCATGCAAGTAGCTGTTCTGCTGCTTGCAGCCAATTTGATCACATCTTTATTGCTGCTCTTGGCTATTGAATGCCTCATGAGGTTTAGAAAGCTCCATGAGCAGAGCTGCCAGCCTTCCTCATCTCCTGCCCTTGAGCCAAGGCACCCTCACTTCTGAGCAAGTGCATCAGTGCATTGCATGGGGCCTGGGGTGAAGACCCCTCCCACACTCTGGTATGTATGAATGGATCTGGCACAGATAAGCTGTGGACAAGGAACAGAGGTGTGGTGGTGTTCTGTGTGAGAAAGTCTCTACAACACAGTAGAACTAGGGAGCAGGTCTGTTCACACAAAACAACCTTGTACCCCATGTTGAGTAAAAAGCTTTATAGTGGCAAACATGTGAGGCTGGTGGTCCCAGGCCAGCAGCAGTATAAACAAATGATACCTGAGTGGTGATAGTGCTGCCTTGACCTGGGATCTCTGCTGGCTCCAGTGAAAGGTAGAGCTGAGATGAATGGGGCAGAGCTTTGATCCTGCTGTGCCCTGAATGCTGGAGCCCTGTTCCCAGGCAGCACCTGCATGCCACCACAGTATATTAATACCTTTGATTACTGTGGCCTAATTTCTGTCCACCTGTGTCACAGGCAGGTCACTCCCCCTTGCTGCGCCGTTGTTCTACAGTGGTTGATTGTACCAGCACTGGACAAACTAGTTTCCTGCGGTAATTACAGCAGAAGCGTGGTGCTGCAGGCTGTGGGTGAGCCAAGTGTATGACCATCAGTCCAGCACCTGGGAAGTAAATCACATGATGATGCATGGTAAGTCCTTCCTCCTGGGGCATTCAGGAGCATCTGTGTGGATGCTCTGTAGCCTGAAATCTCATGAGGAAAGACCATCACAGGCACTGTCTCATCAAGCTCCCTAGAGAGAAGCTCATAACATCTTCTCAGTGTCAGCTGGAGACTTGACTTCTGTGTCAGGGGGGAAGCTGCATCCAACCTTCTTCCTCACTGCTTCCTGCCTACTTGTCTCATGGCCCTGGGCTTCCTAGGATGTATGCTGGCTACATCTCAGGAATAGGCCAGTCAAACTGGAGATTCCTCAAGGGAGGTTTTTGTATGAGAGGGAGCCGTCCCTTTGCTCCTTGGTCATCTGTGGCATTGCTGTAGATCTGCTCAGGATCTTACCCCTGGCTTGATCCTGGTTGGAAACATATAAGACTTTATGCATGTATTTATACAGCTCCGCTTGTCTAGCGTTTCTGAGGAATAGTGTCACACCATGAGAAGACTAGGTCAGCAGCTGGAGGCTGGGGGGAGCTCCAAGGGGGTTATCAGGGACGTGCACTAGGAAAAGGGTAGATCAGTGCTCCAGCCCAGGTCTTGGTTGTCAGGTGCTTCCTGTATCAGGGGTGATGATTTGGGTAAGCATGGGCAGATATCCTGAGATGAGTTTTGTGGGGCTATCCAAGCTCAGAGTACCTCTGGCAGCAGCAATGTCCCACATCAAAGGCATCATTAGTGCAGCACCAAACACGATGATGGGGCTGTGCAGACTCCAGGAGACCAGCTAATACCACCAGCTATGCTGTCTTAGCCACTGTGCCAGGCTATTGGCTCCATTTCACTGGCGAAACAGCTGATTGGCTTCTTCTTCATCTGGCTCCTTCCAAGCCCATGATAGTTGGGGCATTCTCTCTTCCCTGTTACCCTGAGTGGCATAGGTAGTTCCTCGGGATTTTCTTTCCTCTGAAAGCTGTGTAGGCTGAAAGCTGAAAAGGAGAGCTGCCAGACTCTTCATCTGAGACCCATATACGGAAGGAGAAACTCATGATTTGACCAAACATATGCACTCCATCAGCATTCTGTGAAGGAGGACTGTGGTTTGTGGGGCCAACACACGAGATTGGAGCATTTGAGCTGGAGCCTGCACTGTGAAGGAGGTGCGGGATGAAGGTTTGTCTAGGAGAGCTGCTCCACTCAGAAAGTACAGCAAGAGAGACCACAGGCACAACAGGCCACCTGTGCTAGAGGGTAACACGGATAACCCACCCTATGGGTGGGTATGAAATACAAGGGCAGAAAGAGTGCTTCAGAGGTACTGGTCTTGGTACAGACAACTTGCCTGAAGGTGGTACCTTCAGGCTGTGGGGTTTACGGGGAAGCTAGTCTGGCCTGAGGTGCTGCTCCAAATCTTACAGTTCTTACCTCCTGGACTTAGCCAGGTTCCCTGCCCAAGTACTAGGGTAGGATGTGCTGAAGATGGCCCTGGGGATGTGTCAGACTTTGATTAACAACAGGTGAGAAGGCTCAAGCAATTGTAAGCAAATGTAAGATTACCTATTACCAGGGTAGTAGTGGGAACCCTGCACCTGGCAATGGTCTGTATGGGAATGAAGAGAGACAGATCACCTATCATCATCACCACCTCACTCCCTGCCATCCATGAAGCCAAGGAACTGAATGAGAAGTCAAGTGGGAGTGCAGGGGGGAGCTACTGTCTGCTTTCATGAGGTGTGATCTGACCTCTTAACTATCGTCCCTCACTTTCCCCTTCTCTTCTCCTTTAGTCTCCAAGTTGTGCATCTAGTAACTTCAGTGATTTCTGTGCCTTCTGAGTTCAGAGTCTGGTAATTTCAGTAAACATTGACTTGTATGCAGACTTAGGGTGTAAATCTCCTTAATTTGAACCCAAGTGAACCTGTGACCCCGAGTCACTCCCTTCCCTTAAGATCAGGACATGACAGGATGGAAGCAGGATTGGGAGCTGGACCAGATGTGGAAGTAGATGAGGTCAGATTTGGAAATGCCATTTCTGAAAACATCTTCCTTAAACCAAAATGCTGTATCCCACACCCATCCAGCCTTACTCCACTCTTCTCCTAGCTGCGAACTGCTTATGCCTGTGTTTTGTGTGCTAAAAATATCTTTCTGGGTGGTCAGCAGGTTTGCAGCCAGATGGGACAGAATTGCAGTCTGAGAGTGACAAGGAGTGGGGTTGTGTTCGGGGTATGTGTAGGCTGCAGCACAAGGACTGACAGATCTGGGAGGCTTGGGTCGGGGTCAGTGGGCTGGCTGGCACTGCAGAGGGACATGCATCAAGGCAGCAGTGACAGGTCAGGTAGTCTTGCTTGGCTTGAGTCCATGCTTCTAGAGGGAGGGACATGGCGGGAGGGCATGCACAGATGGACTCATAAAGGTGGGTAGATTGTTATTGTGGAGAGAAGGTGGTAGGTCCAGTTCCCTCTTCTGGGAAGACATTGTTGCAGCTGTCAGAGCAGAGGGGAAGGAGGAGTGGTTGTTCAGCCCTTGGCAATGAGAAGTGCCCTCCTGAGACCCTTGTCCTTTGTTACCTGCCTGCTTTTAGCTCACCTGTCCTGGTGAAGGCCAGGCCATCTGCAGACCTGGCATCTTCATAAACTGCCCTAGGAGAAGAGATGACAGCCTTGAGAGGCTGTTGCCACAGGACAACTGTGGAGGGATCCCTCTGCACTCTGGCACTACAGGTGTGGGGTTGCTCTTCACAGCTCTGGGGAAGATGTGCTGAAAGCGTCCAGAATATCTGAGTTGTATAATCACTTTGTTGAAGGAGCTGAATGGCTCATAAGTTCTGGAAAGCATGGGACACTGGTGTTTTCCTCCCTGCCAGTACTACAAGATCCTTGAAGGTTTGGAGCTGGTGGGGTTTTGAAAGATGCTGAAGGAGTGAGGAAGACCTCACAGCAGAGGTCAGGGCTGGGCTTCAGCAGGCATCCTGTGGACATTTCCCAGCTCTTCCTACTGAATGGTACTCTGAGCTCTGACAGTGCAAGCTGCAGACCTTGTTGGGTCATATGCTGTATCCAGTAGAGGAAGCAGCACAGCCTGCAGCCCAGATCACATGTGATCATGCACTGGTGCTCTGCAGGGAGCAGAACCCTGCTTGGCGATTCTGGCACTGGATCTGACTGGGTTACCCTTCCCACTCCTGGTTCTGACCCACCACTGTCAGAATGACTTCCTAGCCTGGTCTCAGCCCACCTCCATCACCATGGCCATGTCTGAAGATCTGCAGGCACATCTCAAGGGCAGATACGGGTTAGGGGCAGGGATACACTCTGAACATATTTCTGTTATTGGTGGGGTCTGACACAGGAATAGACTGTAGAGGAATGTGCTTTCCACAAAGTAGTGCTTTCCACAAATCTTGATCCTCAAAGCTACAGCTACTTCTCTTTTCCTTGTGGTTTTGTGGGTAATTTTTAGCCTCCAGTGTTCTTCCTTATCAGAAGTAAAACTGACTATAAATGGTAGGTGATTTGGATCCTTCTCTCCTCAGTCCAAAGTTTGGAGACCTGCTAGTTCAGACCTTCAGGGAACATTCCAACAATCATATTTACAGTGATCATATCAACTGCCTTGGGGCCTCAGACTCGCTGAGAGGAAGGTGTGTCAGTGGCTGGCTTTACTATGTGCAAAGACGTACACATTGACTGTATGCCATAGCAGTAAGTCTGTATTAGAAAGCATCTGAGATGTGCTCAGTTGTCTCTGTGAAACATTCTGCCTGCTAGCAGCAGGCAGAATGTGCATGGCATGTTTACAGCAGTATGTGCAGGGTATGCTCAGACCACAAATAATGAGCTCCTGGAACTGCAATGAGGAGTCTCATGGAGCTGAAACTCATCACCTCCTGTTGGTTATGCCATGCTGGGTTTGAATTCATGATTTGCTGTGTGACTTGACAGTTCCTTGGAAATGTCTCATTTGAACTCTGTGAAGAAAGGCATCACTGACTGAACTAGCAGCTATAATACTAGACTGTGTAAGAGACAGGCATAAAACTGAGTGCTTTGGCTTTTGGTATTTCTTCAGTGTTTTTCTAGTGCATGCTATAGACCACAGCAACAAAATCTCAAAAAGGAGAAATTTCTAAGGAGGAACAAGCCAAGCACAAATTGCTAGCTCCCAGTGCATTTGAGGATAGAATAAAAACACAGAAAAGAAAATAAATACATCAGCTGCAGTAGAAAGTCTTTTGTACCACATGTACATTTTTCAAGCTAGTATCTTTTCTTCCACTGTTCTTGCTTCTTTTCTATGGCAGTGGATTATTTGTTTCTAACACTGGGACTTTGTAAGGGCATTACCCAGTGAGTGCTCTGTCCATTCTCCTGGGTGCTTGTGCCTTTGCTGCCTGCAAAAAATTCCTAGTTCTCAAAACTCAGGGAACAGCGAAGGCTTCCCTGGTCTTGCTAATCTCACAATAGCTGTGTGTGAGACAGTATGTGACATGCTCATGTTCCAGAATGGAGAGTTCTGGCTTCCAGAAAGCCCCGTATTGCTGCTCTGCTGGGGTAATGCAGACAGATACAACAGGTGTTGCCCTGTGGTGCTGAGCATTGAGAAAGGATCTGCTATGGAGATCTGTGCCAGCTGGTCTAAGACAGGTCGTGAATCTGGATGACACCACTCAGTAATAGAACGTCAATTTTTTTGGACCATAAAGAAATCGTGCTCCTCTGTCCAGGGAAACAGAGAGACAAAGTCAGTATAACCACAGAGTTGAAAGACAAACTGCCCAGGAGAGCTGCAACACTAGTAAATGAGAAGGGAAATGAACCACATCTAGCTGGTTTGGGAGCTTGTCAGATCTGACAAGCTGGGTGAATTCAAGGCAATAAGTAGAGTTGGTATGGTTGGACTTGGTGAAGTATGGTTGGACCTGGTGTTCTAGAAGGTCCTTTCCAACCATGATTATTCTGTGATTCAGTGAGATTTCAAAGCAGAAGTGCTTCATATGAGAGCACCTTGTGATGGGCTTGGGCAGGTGAACCAGCGGTGTTCTGCTGCTCCATGTGGAAAGGAAGGAGACAGAAGCAGACTTTAGAAGGTTTTGGCAGTGTGTGTAGGAGGAAGAGCCTGAGATAACCTGCAAAAAGCTGGACCGAGGCACCCAAGAGACCACACTGAGCTGTCACCTATGGGCAGATAGATGGGTGAGAAGCAGCCCTGTGGCTTCCTGCACGCGTGTATGGCTTCTTGCTCCACACATGATTTCCTTGTGTGGCTAATTTATTCATGTGCCTGCATCTCTCCTAAGCTGAGTTACACAAATACCTTCCTTGAGCTGCTCAGGCTGAGTCCTTCTGGAGACTTTGTGCTAGCATGGTTCTGCGAGGGCTAGCTCTGACCCTTCTTCTTGTCCTTGCCCCTCTGCGGCTTGCATGGCGACAGGAGGACCCAGATCGCAGGACTCAGGGGGAAGCCAAGACAGCAGGTAAGAGCAAGTTGTGCCTCTCTTACAGAAAAGTTGTTGCTGCTCCTCTACATGCTTATATATCTGCTGCATATTTGCTATGTGGCTTTGTCCCATTGTGCCCAGAGTGGCTGGACTAGGAAGGGCTGAAACTGTTGCTTGCATCAATCCTTAGTTACTCAGGCTTCCACTGAGCTGTGGTGAGGTGAATCTTTATTTGGGGATGGACGGCAGCAAGCTTCGATGTGCTGGGAAAGCTTCCACAAGCAGGGGAGCTGCATTGTCCTTTCTGTGAGTGGGTAGGGTTCCTGGGAGCAGGAGTACTTGCTACAAGGTGGGCAGAAGAAGCCTAGGCAATCAGAGTAGCCATAGCCTTCCTGGGGCAATCCAGGAGCATCCCTATTGCAGAGTAAGGCAGTGGTGGTGTTCAGCAAAGACGTGGGAAGCTGTGAGATTAATCACAGCATTAGCTGGGATGTCTGCTCTCTCCTGCAGTCCCTGGGGTTGGAGGAGCTGCAGTTTGGTGGGATTGTTCTTTGGCAATGTTATTCTGTTCTTTCTCTGTGCGAGAAGGCTAGGGACACCTCCTGGTCTCTGCTGGGCAGAGAAAGTGGAGACTGTGTGCTGTGCCCTGAGGCTGTCAGTCCCCATAGGACACAGCAGGAGCATCTGCTTTTTGCACAAGGGTCTAGGGGATCTGACATGTAAGTCCTCTACAGGGAAACAGGAACAGAAGTGGTTTACCAAGCCATTACACATGTCATGAGTCATGTTACTTGCCACTGGTGGCTCTCCTTCCAGCAAAAGCGAGTGCGCAGCTATCCAGAGCACGATGGAGCTTGTTTGCATTGAGACATTAGCTGTTCCTGCCTCATTCTCCTGTTCCCCACATCACATCCCTGACAACAGTCAGAACTCTCTCCTCCTTGGCCTTCAAAGTCCCTGCTGAAGGATACTGTGATGGGCCTAGTAGAGACATGGGCTCTGAGCATCTGGGGGAGATGAACCATCAAAGAGGTTCTGATCTCTGCTGTACTGCTGGCATCTACAGCATTGAAGGAGGTTGCTGGAGTCTGGATTATGGGTAACCCAGCAGAGCTGCAGGTATGGGCAAAGCCTGCACACAAGAGGAAAGCCCTAGTGCCAGGCCAAGCCCCTCCAAGGGCTTTTGCTGCTCTCCAAGTGCCATCAAGGAATTGTGCCTGCCATAGGCGTGTGCTTTTTTCACTTTCTCGCCCTGGCCTTTGTCATTGATGCTCAGTGATAGCCACGAACGTCTGAGTGACCCACACACATTCTGTAGAGCAGACCTAGGCCACAAAAGCTCCTACTGCTTGCTAACAGTGCCTGTGGCCCAGTTGTGCTGACCTCCCTCTGCAGCCTTGGGCTCCCATTGCTCCTACTTGCTACCTCCCCTCCTGTGCCTTGGCCTCGCCTGCGGGTCCCTCACTGGCTGATTGC
>JAOXOE010031389.1:0-11982 GCA_028565055.1 Phoeniculus purpureus
AGTGGGACCCAGCACTCACCCAACACTTTCTTCTCCGTCTCGGCTGCGGCGGTTGTGCCGGTGGCGGAGGCGGCAGCAGCAGCCTCAGCGGGAGCTGCCTCCGCAACAGCCGCGCCCGGCGCGGCGGCGCTGACAGAGCTCTTAGGCTTCGCGTCCGGGGCGGCGGGCGCCGGCGGCGCGGGGGCTCCAGCCGGGGCAGCAGCGGCCGTTACGGTGGTGGTGGTGGCGGCGGTGGCGACGGCTGTTACGGTGGTCGCGGCGGGCGCCGGGCTGGTCTCCGCCGCCTCGCTCATGGTGCCTGGCGGGCAGTGGGTGGGCGGCTAGCGTCCCTCAGGGCCGCGCTGGGTCTTACTGCCCCCAAAATGGCCCCGCTGAAGTTTTAACACAGTCAGCGGGGGCCGGCGCCGGCCCTCGCGCCGCCTCATTAGCAATTAAAGGGGCCGCGCCGTCACCGCGCGGGCGGGGCGAGCAGCGACTCTTCTTCGCTCCTGCTCTCCCTCGTGTGCGGGGCTCTCGGGCGGTCTGGGTGCGGGTCCGCCGGCGGCTCTCGGGATCTGCGAGCGTGTTGTGTGCCGCGTCGTTCTCACTCGTGTTTCTCGCTTTGTCACCTTCTCCACGACATTTCTTGCCCCGTGCCGACCTCCGGCTCCCGCCCCGTCGGCGTGGCCAATTCTTACGAGAGCTGGGCCACTGCTGTTGCGATTCCTTGCCACTAGCCTTGCCTGCCTTCCCGTCTCTTCTGTTTTATCCTGTCTTTCCCCCAATGTTCGTGGAGCATCCCCGAGTGAGGTGTCACCTGCTGAAACTCCTCAGAGACTCCTGGGTTTGACAGATGTCAGAGCTAAACCAGAAAGATGCTGCGACGCTGTGACACAGGCCCTCCCGCAGCTGCAGAGCAGCTAAGGTTAGGCTGCTCTAGAGACTGGTGCTGAGCTAGTGAGCTATTTTGAACTTCGAAATACTTCCAGAGCATTCAGAGGTGTTCCTGCCCACAGGGGCATCACTGCTCCCAAGTCATATACTTACACCGTTTTCTAAATCAAAGTTATTATTACAGTTCTCCTCATCGCTTCCCGCTAAATAGACATAAGAAACAAAAACGTGAGCTCTGGCCCACAGTTTTTAATTCTCTGCTCTATGTTAATTTGATGATATCACTTTGTGACCTTTTACATTTTCAAAGCATGTGGAAATTTCTATGAAGCTGGTGATTTGAAGTAATTTTGCGAGGAAGGTTTATTAGGTTGAAACAAATGGATTATCAAAATTCAAACATCAAATTTATTTTCAGTATTATTTTTTCTTCCTCAAGTTGATTTTAGAGCTTTACTGAAAAGCAAATTTAACAAAAAACTACAGTATACCATCTGTGGACCAGTATTGTGCGTTATTCCAGTCCATTGTAGAAAACTGACAGCGTTTTCCTCTATTTTTTCAATTATTTTACTAATGAGAAAATGTAAGAGTTAAAGAGTAGTCTCATGGAGTTTTCTTGCTGACAATTGGTAGTATATTTCCTTAGCTTCGGTATTCAATCTCTTGTCAAAAACTACGTTGGAAGAAATCAATCCATCAGCCAGGCTAGAATAAAAATCTCTACATACTCTGAATCCTTCATATAATGTAGTTGTAAATATTTTAAACTGAAAATTAGAACAGTACAGAATCCCGGAGTGGCTGAAGTTGAAAGAGACCTTTGGAAGTCATCTGGTCCAACCTCCTGACTCAAGCTTTTGAGTATCTCCAACACTGGAAATTCCACAACAAAGTCTCTCTACTGTGGGAGAACCTCACTGTAAAAAAATGTTTCCTAATGTTCATGTGGAACCTTCTCTGTTTCTGTTTGTGCCCACAGCCTCTGTTTCACTGGGCACCACTGAAAACTGGCTCCATCTTGTTTGGACCCTCCTGTCAGGTACTTTTACAAATTTATAAGATCACCTTGAGCTTTCTCAGTAGCCCCAGCTCTCTCACCCTTTCCTCTGAGAAGAGATTCTTTAGTCCCTTCATCGTCTTTGTGACTGTTTGCTGAATCCTCTCCAGTTTGTTTTTGTTTCTCTTGTATTGGGGTGCCCAGGACTAGACATAGTACTTCACATATAGGAAATAACACATTCAGAGGAGTGTGCCTACCCAGGAGAGGCCTCTGTTCAGGCATTTTGTGCAAAGTGCTTTACATACATATATATATATAAGTGCTATACTAAGATGAAGAACTCTGTGACTGCTTTGGCTTCTTCTTTTGCCTCTCTTGATGAATGGAGACTGCAATGACTTCTTTCTCTGCTCCTTAGTAAGCCATCAGCTTTATTTTTTTTCTTGTCCCTGGGGAGTTTCACGGAGGAAGTATGTGTCTAACCAGATTTGGACACTGTGATTCAATCCGTAAGTCTGGTGCCTGCTCCTCTGGAATAAGCTCTCTCCTTTTTCTCTGAGCCTGCTCCTACTAGCTGTGAGGTAGCACGTGACTGCACATGCCTACAGGGAAAATGAGTGGGGAGAAACATGGAACATAGTAAATCAAAGGCTTTACAGCAAGTAAGTAAAGACTTTTTAAAGTTAAGAGTGACAAGTGAAGAGGGGGATTTTCTGAGCCCGTTTATGACTAGGAAAGAAAGCACTGAAGTAAAGAAAAATTATCCTGACCCACAGGGTGGGTATTTGCAAGCAGGTGGCAACACTCTCTGTGTCAGAAGGAAAGACTCCCATAGCTAAGAGGTTCAATACTTTGTTCATAAAAAGCAAGTGCCAAGACTCATTTTGATTTAAAGTGAAGTTGCATTAAAGCAAAACAGAGTGCAAAAGAATAGATTGTAGAAAGGAACCCTTCTCTGACAAGTGTAAGGTATGACCTAATACAATGCCCTTTTCAATGGGCATTTATAGGACTCATATGCTCCAGGGAATGCCTCTGCGCTGTGGTGCAACCCAAGCCAAATGTTGTTGGATTTGCAACAACTCCCAGTGGACTGACAGCCCAAGATAGCAAGGATGTTTTTCTGGGAGCTTTTGTCACACCAGCATGGAAGGAGCTGGGTTTGGAGCCTGCTCTCCTGTTCTCTTCTAACACTGGGAACTCCAGTGCATTCATGTGGGCTTAACTAATGGCTGCAGGTAAGAGGAGAAGAAGAAATCCACCAAGGGCCAACCATAATAAAAATCCACCCAATTGTGCCTTCCTTTATCAACATCAAAAATCAAAGCATTGACCCTTTCTGAATGACTGACTTAATGCCTGATAATTTACAAGACACTAATGAAAGAGTCCAAACATTACTTGCAGCCAGTTTCCTGAAGCAGTGAAATGAGCCCATACCCAAATGATGTTACTGTCTGACAGTACAAAGGAAAAGCAGCATGCTGCAGGACGCTGCTGTCCAAGGAGACAGGTGCTTTCCTTCATCTACGAGAGCTTCTAGGTGCTTCTTGGAGCCATTTTGCTAGTCCTGGCTGCAGGCTGGCCCTCAAAACTAAAATGTTCTGAGTTTGATGCTCAAGACGCATTCTGGTCCCTTTCATACAGCCCTGTTTTAAATTGCACTTTGTGGTTTGTGGTGTTTTTAACACAAAAACTTTTCTTCAAAATAAAAGAATCAAAGTTATTTCTTTTCGAAATGCTGAAATGCAATACTTGGCCTCTCTGGACTGTCTTCTTTTTTTGCCCCGACTTCTCCTCAAATATGGCCCGAGCTTGCCATTGCACAAGTGCAGGATTTCTTAGTTAATCCATCCCAAGAGGCCTCTCTGTGGGTCCTGTAGTGCACTGCTGTTCCATGCCATGGGAAATGCTGTTTTTCATGAGGCACTCTGCTGACAGAAGCAACTCACATTTCCTGCCCCAACCTCTGGGCAGGGTGAATGCCAGCCATCCTCAGGAGCTTTACTCCACCTCACTGCAAGAAGACGTAAGGTGGTGATGTTATTTACCTTCCTCTTAAAACTTTATGTATTCAGCATTATCTGAGGTAATACAACACAAGCCAGTTCATATTAATGACCCCATTCCCCTTCTCTACACAAGTAGCCCTTTTCCTTCTTCACAGGAATTTCCAAACTCACACAGGAATACTGTGAGGAGCACCACCACATTGCAGAAACTACTACATTGCTTGCACCTCCTTTTCCTTTTTGAACCCAAAAGCTCTTTTTTTTTTGCACTGATAAGTCACTATGATGAATCCATGCAAAAAGCTAACGGGGAATCAAAGAGATTTAAAATGGAAAGGAAAACAAACCTTCCAAGACCAGCAGAAATAATGACTTAACCAAAACTTGTAGCTCTTTAATGGCTAGAGTAAAACGTGTTAGTCCAGGTTTAATGATGAGTTTATTCAACCAGAACCTGTAGATGGCAGTAAGAGATCAGGAAGAAGGAAGATTACACCTGTGGGAAACCACAGGCGGGTTCTCAGGTCAGCGCAGGCTGCACTAAGCTGGTGCCATACTCCGTTTGCAGGAAGGCATGGTCTTTCTCCTCACTCCTTTCTCTTTAGGTTGTTTGGACATGAAGAAAACTCCAGTTGTATCTGTGCAGTGACTTTTAGTTCGCATGATTTAACCTGACAAATAAGATTCCCTAAAGAAGAGTTGCAAGCACAGTGACCTATTCATAGACAGATATTCATAGCAGCTTCACAAGCTACTGAAAGTCAGTACCCCCTCCCTAAAGGCTCATTACCTAGTCGACGTGATCCAACAGCTTCATGATGGCTCAGGGAGAAAGAGAGGTCTACAGCCAGCTGACATGCAGATAGCCAGCTGAGGTAGCCAAGAGCCCATTTGTCCCCAGTAATGTTTGGTCAGTGTTTGGATTAGCAAATTGAATATAGCAAAGAGAAACTACCCTGGGATCTTGAGCGAGGGTACCAGTCAAAGCCCAGACTGTTGCACTTTAATACAAAGCAAAACCTTGTACAGCAGAATACTGTGTAGTCCTGCATTGTGTGAGCTGAATCAAACGCCTGGCTTTACGGTCTGTGTTAGTTGTGATGTCAACCTGCAACAACTGAGCACTTCCCACCTGGCTGTTGAGGGATGTGCCTCTCTTCTGCCTCCTCTGTGCAACTGAGAGGGGTGAAACGTGGGAGCACAAGCCTATAAAGAGTCCTGGGCCCCAGCTTTACATATATTGTCATCACATTATACGCTTAGGAAATGTGTTCAGCTTCATCCCAAAACTAGTTTGGTCTACTCTTCCCCACCATAAATGCCCTCGGATATCACCTGTAATGTCCCATAGGCTGCGCTCTGCTCCAGCTATGACATATATGATCATTTTCTAAACTGCAATGAACATAAACACAATTATTATAACATATAAAATACAGGATTGATATTATTAGTGTGATTGAAATACATTTTCAAATCTCAGTATAAGTAATGAAATATCCAGTTCACAGTGGAAGAAGGTTGACATTTTTCACAGAAAAAAAAATGAGCGAAAAAACTAATTCAAAGTTCTTCAAAATCTGCAACTTTTTCATCAGGTAAAACTTTTCAAAGACATTTTTTCAATAAAAATAGAAGCATCAGTTCCACTCAAAAGTTTTCTCATGGTAAAAACCACTTGATCACAGGCTATGTGTAACACCTAGAGGAAATAGCATCCTTTAGCTGAGTCATCAGTAGCCACAAGGACTCCTAGATTTTATACCCTGAGCCTGCCCGTGTTAAGAATGAGACATCCCTCATGTCACAGATCTCAGAGAGTTTAAATTAAACCAACTTCACACACATTGTGTGAGGCTGAACTTAGTGGCTTCTGCCTGTTACCCTAGAGGGATACACATTCTATGAAGACACAAGATACTTTGGTAAGTCCCACTTTGCTTGAATTTATCTTTCAAAGGTTGTATTGTTCCCTTTTCCTTTCCTTTTCACAACCATTACCATTATAGAATCGCAGAAACATTTATGTGGGAAGCAGGCCATCTAGTTCCACTCCCTGCTTACAGCAGGGCTAGCTTCAAGGTTTGATGAAGTCATTCAGATATTCATGTAGAGCTGAGAAATCTAATAAAATCTTGTAACTAAGACAACCAAAAAGCTTATGCAAGAAAATTCCTTGCCATGGCATCTCTCTAAGCCAGAGCCAAAGGCGTTCGGTAGCACGGTTAGTCACAGAGTTACAAGCCCCTATACAAACTCTGTAATGAAATGGTATCAGCTGCATGTGCTTCATACGTATGAAGTGTGATGTTGCATGGTGCTTATACAAAACATAAGCTGCAGGGTATAAAGCAGTCATGCACTGAGATACCCAGACAGGTATTTCATGCCAGTAGTGGCTTGTCTACTGTTTAATGCTTCTTACCAAATTCTGTTTGCCGTCTGATGGGGAGGTGACTTTGCCTTGCCTGCTACTTTCTGAAGATTCATGGCGAGCAAGATTCATGGGTAGTGACATTGTTCTTGATGCAATACAGTATTGGGAGCCTTTGATGACCAGCTTTAGCCAGATGCTCCTTGGGTCTCCTTTAGGCAGCACAAATCCCAAGGACCTCTGGAAATGTGGTTGATCTCCTGAGGGTGCGTGCCACTTATTAATTATGTCATGGGGTTTAATCAAGATTTAGGCTTTCACTTAGAAGAATTTGCATCTAACCACTTTTTCAAGTGGTTTGTAAATGTTCTTTCACAAAGAACTGTGTGGCTGATACCCGAAAAGAGCAGTGTCGATAGGCTGAGTTGCTTGAACAGAGCCGTGTACTTTCATTGGGGTTGAACTGCTACTTCTGACACAATTTCAAGGCACTGGCAAGCATTACACAGTATTTTCTTGCTTCTAGCCAAGAGGGGCGCCTGGAAGCTAGAAGGAAGACCACTATGGGAGGGGGAGTCCTAAATATTAATGCTTAGTCATTCTACTAGTAAACTCTGTACTCGATGACTTTCCCATTCCATCAAAAGAAGGTCTTCAGGAATCAGCTTATTTTAGTAATGAGCAATCTGGTAGTAATTCAGTCAGCTCAGAAGGCTTTGTGCCAGGCTCTGTTGTTGTTTCTAGCCTCTATCTTCAACCAAGCTGTACATTACAGACCTTTGCGCTGTCTCTGGCCACAATGGGTCAGTCAAGCCCAGATGGCCACCTAGAAGGCTGACAGCTGTCTGTGGCCCTAGGAGTTTATTGCTCTACACTCGAGGTATCTACTGGAACCCCGCTAGCTGCTTTGGGCTGTCTGATTCTCTGCTGCAGATAAGACCCAGACCCTTGCACATGAGCTGAAGCAGGTAGGCTCTCAGTGAGCTAGGCAGGTAGGAGCCCAAGGGAAAATGGAATGGCTGGAACAGGAGGGGAAAGGGAGATAGGACTAGCCCAAGAACTTTCCTCTGTGTGAGCACCATGCAATGATCCGTTTGGTAAACCACCACACCCTGCTATGTCCTAGAGCTATTTTTATCTGATGACATTTCTGTGCTGACTCATCCCAGTACTCAGCTTCTGACACATGCGTGTGAGCCGCCAGGCAAAATAGCCAACAAGTTCACACTTTATCTCCAAACTCACCGTTTTTGCACTGTAAAACAACAGTGCTTTAAAACATGAAAGGAGCACGACACGATTGCTCTTTAACAAGACCCTGTGACACGCGTGTACCCTGTCATCACAGCACTGTGGTATTAGCTGCCGATTCCTTAGATAATGAGGATATACTCAAATGTTCTTAAAATTGTAGTCAGTGTGCATGAGCTCTTATCTGGGAGACATGGACTTCTGTGGCACAACCAGTACAGCCTTAAACCAGAGCTCAGCACCAACAGGCCACAGCAGTAAATGCAGATTTGGGCACTGGAAGTCTACCCTGGCTGCGCTGCAGTGTTAGGAACAGCAGTTGGGCTGAGAAGGAATAGGACATAGCTCACAGAGCCTGAAACTGATTTGGCAAAATTATCTCATATGTAGTAAAATCGTACTCAAACTCTCTGACCTCTAGCAGATCTGTCAGTGCAGAGCTGCTCCCTCCTGGCCCTGATTCACTTGTCTTTGTAAAGGCCACTAACGGTGGCAGGCTTCCTGCCACAAGTGTGCACTGTACATTTCCCAGCCTGCTGCTCCTGAGTGTCAGAACTAATCGGGGTTGGTTCAATGGAATCATATGCCCTCAGATACCATTTTGCTTGCTAGTTAGGTTTGGTTTCTTTGGATGACAGCATCCTTTCTATCACCAAAGGAACTGCTGTAGCATTACCTCCACTTATACATCATTTTCACTCTGATTCCTATCACTCTTACCTGCTAGTACCTGCTATCACTATAATAGTCTTCTTTATGTGCTTGCCAGAAATGCTCTTTTCCTACACCCTCCGTGTATAGACAGGAAATAATTTGCTAGTTTGCTTCCTGGTCATCTTCTGTGTGAAAAACCATATTCTTCAGTGGCCCTTGAACACCCTGGCCAGGAGAGGTCCCCCTACACTGCCCACTTGCTATCTTTGCCTTTCACTAAATTCTGTTTCATACACTAGAAGGTTCAATTGCTCCGTGCTGAGCCATAATTTCACTGATTTTCTCATTTGGTGGTACTTACATGCTAGGATTTTGGATGACACAACTTTTTTCCCCTTTCAATTAAAGAAATAAACAAGCAAAATCAGTTAGATCACTCTGCAACAGAGAGGTGACAGCAAGAGGTGAAGTAAAGAAGTTGAGGGTCTAGGATGTATTAAGTGATGCACTCAGAAAAAAACCTAATTACTCGTATAATTTCTCATCACTTTCCTAGACACTAAACCTTCCACATCCTAGATTAAACATTCTCAACTGCTCAAACCTCACAGTCTAGTCCATCCGAGCCTGTGGACTTGAATGAGTTCTCCGAGTCTCAGGATATTTTTTCTTACATATATCCTTCAGCCTCAGTTCATAAACTCTTTGCCTGGGAGTACTTCAGAGGCAACCCAATAAGATTAGTACTTGATTTCTGTAGGGCTTGAGAGCAACCTAATCAATTTAATTATAGGTTCAGATGATATACCTACTCCCAAGTGTATCATCAATTTTTCTCATGACTCACATTTGTTGTGTTTATAGGTCATTACCGAACTATGCCACTGTGACAGCTGAAGAATCAAGTGTAATTGGTAAGTCTTTAATTTTCAATTTTTTCCTCTAATGTTTTATTTTTCAGGTCCTTTCTTTTGTCTTCACTGAACCCTGCTTCTTGGAACCCATGAGAAATATAGAAACTAGAGTCAGGATTATCAAACATACTACTTGCCATCCTTTTCAATTCACATGCTGCAGTCTTTACATAGACAGAAGTGCCCCTGGCTTAACTAGGACCAGATCTACTTTGTAAAATGGTGCTTCTCAGACAGAAGACTGCCAATCATCAATTCCAACTGGTGGTCCAAATTAAAATCATTAATAGAAATGAAAAATATTGAGAAGGTCACATTAGAAGTAATCTCCTTGGGAATGATTCTCATATTATTTTCAGGGTTTTTTTCCATGGAAATTAAGAGTGAAAATTAAGTGGATGTAGCTGTACCTCTTACAACGGAGAAGCCAGCCAGATACTTCACTCTTGAGGGCAGCTAGAAGTAGTCTACCTTAAAATCAAAATCAAAATAATCAGACGTTCTGTGTGCAACGTAAGTTTGCTTTCCTGAGGTAACAACAACATAAATGAATGGATGCAGAGCCAACCAGCAAGCATCTGCTTCTCATTTACCCTTGTTCTGAAAGCTCTGAAAATCTTTTGTGAAGCAGAAATATGAATTACTGCTTAAAGAGGTTCAGTCCAGGTCACCAGACTTTCATGATAGTCTTGACCTTGTGATCACTGTAACAACAGCCCTCCTAGCTGCAACAGCAAAGCCTGTGTGTTGCCCTTTATGGACCCACAGAGGACACCTCCTCACATGTCTCACAAATGAATCCTGCCAGGTGGCCAAACAACACGTGACATCTTCTCACCTCAGGAGTCTGCCTTCAACAATGGGGAAGTCCGTCATCCATCTTTCCATCCCTGCTTCTTCCACGGTCTTTCTCCTTCCACGTAAATGTTCAGTGATGTCCTGTGGAGATGACAGAGACTGAGGAGACAAGTGCTGTGCAAATGTGTGTGAAACCTTACTTTCAATTTGCAGATGCATGGTCCAGAGAGAGCTATATGAGAATGCTCTGGAGATCGGTTTGTCCTCTTGATCTTCACAGGGATCAATAACTCATTTAAAACAAAGCTGTAGACAGAAATAAACCCCCAAACTATTAAAAAGCTCTGAATGCAAAGAACATTTTCTGAGTTTTACATTGACATGATGATGTGAATGAACCCACATAAAGCTGGCAATTTATGGTAGTCTGAGATGACTACCATTTGCTATTCAGCCACTTTTCCCAGGGCTCAGGAGAAATGGACCTGTTCTTTTATTGCTCTTTTTTTTTTTTCAAGGCAAAGGTACATCAGATAGGTTTTTTCTTCTGTAATTCAGATATCTATTTAATCAAGAGTAAAGTGAAGCTGAATGCTGCCCAGCCAAAGGAACTGCATACAGGAATTGAAAACCAAGAGTTGAAAGCTTTCTGAATTCCTTTTTTGAAACTATCATTCTAACAAGACTTCAGTGGTCTTACAACTCAAAGGTATCTTCATTTACATTCTTTACATTTACATTTTTTTCAGGTTTCAAACGTTCAGCTGGGCAAGAGACAAGGAGAATAGCTAAAGGCAACCTCTGAAGAACATCTTAACTCTGTTCTCTGTACTGCGAATGGTGCAGCTACAGCAAGGAGCCTTAGGGGTTTCAGCCAGTGGAGGGCAGCAGCATCTCTGCCTTCTCGCAGCCACAGTTGCTTGAAAACTGGCTAAAAAATCTTCAACATTTGCAGCTCGGCCTTAGGACACTGAGAAGTAGCGAACGATGATGTTAAATTTCTCAGGAATAATGTCCATAGTGTACTCAAATCCAGCATCTTTCCAAAGTGTACTTTCAGGAAGAACTGCACAGAGGAGGTGCAATGAAATTAATCCCATCAGCTGAAGAGATTCAACATTTCAAAAGCAGCATGGACATTGTTAAAAGCAGTTTGCAGAAGGCTAAAGGAAAACGTATTTTTAAAGGCTATCCCCTGTTTTCTCCTTTCCTAAACTATGGAAGGCTAAGCACCCCACTAAACTAGAAATAAGCAGTAGTTGCAGGCAAAGTACAAAGAATGCGCACTGCAGCAAAGAGCTTACAGAGACACAATTGCAGTCTGGAGAGAAAAATTCAGGAACAGTTTTCCTATGGCACAGAATTTACCTCCTGATTCTTTTTTTAAGCCTAAGTGTCAGGAATTGCACCCAAGAGTCCGTAGGGCGAAGTGACCATGCCCTTTTTAAAAGAAAACATTTTTTAAGAGCCAGAAATTTGAAAAAATAAAGCTCCAAAATGAAGCAACAAATAAACTCATGGTCTGTGTTGTGGAGGTTATGGAGGTTCCTACATTAGAACTTTTCATCATGAGGGAAGAAACGGAAGATCTTTCTCAAGCTGAAGTACTAGTTGATGAGATTTTAGTATGATCGAAGGAAAGGAGCAAATACAACTTTTGCCAAGGGCACTCCTGGCTCATCAGTGTGATGGAACACTGTCTATAGGCAAGGGTGGTTTGAGTCATAGACTATTTTTTTATATTTTTAAATGTTTATACAGAAACCCCTTGGAATGTCCCAAAGCAAAGAGAAATGGCATTAAGAAGGATCGCTTTTTGTATTATTGAAAAGTAATACAAAATAAGAAATCATTAATAAGAAATACAAAGGAAAAATAAATTGTTCATGTTCACAAAGGACAAATGTGACTATTAATGTCACAGAATCACAGAATCATCACAGCTGGAAAGGACCTCCAGGGTCATCGAGTCCAACATTTATCCTATTATCTAACTGCTAGACCAGATCCCTAAGTGTCGCGTCCTCTCGTTCCTTAAACACCTCCAGGGATGGTGACACCACCACCTCCCTGGGCAATCCATTCCAGTGTCTAACCACCCTC
>JAOXOE010031390.1:0-11981 GCA_028565055.1 Phoeniculus purpureus
TGGATGAGTTCCTGTGTGACTTAGTCTAGGTGATCCTGCTGTTGCAGGCGGATTGGACTAGATGATCTTTTGAGGTCTCTTCCAATCCGTTATGATTCTATGATTCTATGATTCTATGATATCTTCTCAGTCAGAAAAGCCTTGGCTTAGGTTAAGGCAACAACAACTCTGAGCAGTATTTCACAGAATCAGAATCATCAAGGTTGGAAAAGACCTTCAAGATCAAGTCCGACCATCCACCCTACAATCCCCAACCACTAAACCGTCTCCTGAAGCACTTATGTTTTTTGAACCCCTTCAGGGGTGGTGCCTCCATCCCCTCCCTGGGCAGCCTGTTCCAAGGCATCTCCACTCCTTCTGGGTTTCCTAAGATTCAATCTGAACCTCCCCTGGCTCAGCTTGACCTCATGTCCTCTTGTCCTATTGCTAGTCACTAGGGAGAAGAGGCTAATATCTGCCATGAGTAAGAGGACGGGTGTCTGATCTCAGACTCTTCAACCAACTGACTCTGAACTTATACAAGAAGACTGTCCAGGACACTCGTGGGGCTCCATGTCTATTCTGTTGGAGGTTGCCTTGAGGTTACACCATGGTTGGAGAAAGCAAGCATCTAGCATCCATAGCAAGCTATAGTTACAAGGGACTTCAAGCAACATAGAAACGAGCATGAAGAAATGAGACATTTGAAAGATGGAGAAAGAGCCCCAAATGACCTTCTTGCTTTGCACATCAAACAGTTTTGAATTTGCTCATGAACCGGATGTGAAGTCGGTGTTGGCATTTAACACCACACCTCATCCCCATAGTAATCAGAGACAGACAAAACCTGGTTGTTTGCATATTAGAAATTAAGAATGTTAATCTTCCCATTTGCATCAGCAAAATCCAAGGCCACTTCCCTTCAACGGATGATGTTATCCCAAGGATAACCGAGCAGCATCAGCAGGGCTGATTACAGCGGCGTACTCCTAAAGCCACACACCTCACGCAGCAGTGTTTACTTTGAAGGTGTGTATTGCTTAATCTGTAATGAAAAATGCTAAACCCACTCTTCAAACAACTTAATGTAGGTTCTCAATCAAGTGCTGGTGTGGAGTCTTTAGGAAGAAAAAAAAAGCCAAGACTTTTAGTGAGTGTTTATATTAAAAAAGCACTTGTTTATGTCTCAGCTTCCCCTCAGAATTTGTAGCGTAGCGTTTACACAGAGCAGCCAGCAAAGTCGTGTAACTTGACTGGAGTGTCCACCGCTGTTTTAATGAATGAGTACACCTTCCGCCCACCAACGGGAAAAATGAACATGCAGGAGGTCTTGTACCAGCAAAACTTGTGGGCTCGTTTCGCTTTCTCTCTTTTTTGTAGCTATTTCCTCTAATGTAGGAATCCCAGGTTTAGTGAGTCGTGTGAAAATGAGAGATGTTGCATTTACATTAGCTAAGGGAGTGAGATGTGAACCACATACCCCTGCTCTGCGAAAACACGACAGGTTCTCTGGGAATGGGTGTGGATGAGCTGCTTCATGTGTTTGAATGTGCCTAGGACAACAGAGCATGCAGACAGTGTGCTTTCCACAATGGACTGATACTTCAGAATGCTCTTCCCCACTATGATTTAGAAAAATATATCATAGAATCATAGAATGTATTGGGTTGGAAGGGACGTCCAAAGGTCATCTAGTCATTGCAACAAGCAGGGACATCTCTCGCCAGACCAGATTGCCCAGTGGTCTACCCAGCCTGACCTTGAATGGGTCCAGGGATGGGGCCTCCACCACCTCTCTAGGCAGCCTATTCCAGGGATCCATTACTATCAGATTAAACATTTTCCTCATATCCAGCCTAAATCTATCCTTGTCCAGCTTCAACCTATGACCTCTCATCCTATCGTTCCCTGACCTTGTGAATGGTCTTTCCCAGCCTTCTTCTAGGCCTCTTTCAGGGATTGGAAGGTCACTATCAGGTTCCTCCAGAGCCTTTTCCTCTTCAGGAGAGGTGCTTCAGCCCTCTGAGCACTTTTATGGTGTCCTCTGGACACTCTCCAGCAGATCCACATCCTTCTTGTGTCGGAGTTCCAGAGCTGGACACAATACTCAACTTGTCCCTCAAGGCAGGTTTAAAGAGCAAAACCCAGCCAAGATAAGAGATACTCTCTTCTAAGAAACTGAATCCATGTAATGGTCAAAACCACCTACATCCACACTTCAAACGTTAGCATCACAGTTTAGTCCTCCAGAAAGTGTGAACAGCTACTGTCCTGTCACCAGAAATGGTGGAGATAGCCAACCCAGGCAGGACTGTGGCACCACAGAAACATTCACCTTTGCAAGGAGTGGAGATCATCCTCCAGTCTCTTCTCTCCTACACCATGCCACTGCATTGGCATTATCTTCTCCCCACTCTTCTTCACATGCAGCCCACCCCCATGGGCTTTTTCTCTCCCTCGACTCCACTCACTCTATGGAGCAGCCCCAGAAGAGCTTCAGGAGAAGCAGAAGAATCCCAGTGGAGCATACCAGGCTGCAACCTGAGCTGTGGAACTGAGCCAGGCCATGGGTCTGACAGGAGCTGGTGCTGTCCCACCAGATCTGGGCTATGAATAAACAGCTTTGGCTCCCAGAACCAGGAGTGAGCCCAAATTACCTCACCTGCTTCTGCTTAACCTCTCCTCCCCTCTCTCCTCTGTCCTGTGTATCAAAGAGAGAAAAAGACTAGACACAACCCTCCACTTCAGAATGACTCACACGAATGACCAGCAGAAACAGCTTACTCTTCTCTCCTAGCAAGGATGCTTTCCACATCAAGACACCCTAATCAACGTCTCTGACAAAAAAAGACTCCGGGGACTCCCAGATAGATTTGCTTCACACAACCAGTTTCCTAACCTTTTCCCTTCAAAACCCTATATGTTTTCTGAGTTTGTTTGGTTTGGGTTTGTTAGGTTTCTTTCCTTCTGTACAGTGGAACAAACTGTAAGTGTTTTGCATGAACACCCCAGTGCATTTACAACAGGAATTAGCCATCCAAGGTTTGCAACAATGGGATCAGGTTCATGACACCTTTGTGACCCTGAGTCCATTTGTTCTATGAAAATTAATGCCACAGAAAATTGTTTCCATAACAATTTTGCATGTTTTTAAATACAATTGAACTGCCTTCGTCTAAAGGAGGTCTTCTGACCCCACTTTGGTCCACAGTGTTTCATTTTCTGAAGGAAGTAGATGTTTCCTCAAATAAATTTCCCAGGGTAAACCAGGTAACAATTTAAGCTACATCTGTGATTTTCTGGGTTAGTCCCTATCAAACAAAGAATTAGAACTGAGATCAGAAAAGCTAGTTCAAAAGAATTTGATTAAGCTAGGAAGAAAAAGGACAGGAGAAAACCCTTGTGCTGAGATTGAGTCAGGAGATAAGTGCAATGGATGTGACACGTCTGTCTTCTCCAGCTCCCCTTGGATCACCTGATCTCAGCACACTGAGGCACCTGATATTTCTGTGTATGATTTGGGCCAGGGGAAAAAAAAAAACCATCTTCTGCATTCTGACACAGCTGGAGACAAATTTTCCAGTACAACCTGTCCTCATCCTGCAAAAGGCAGGAACTCACCCTGCGAATGACAAGAAATTCCCAGTGGAAGCAGCGAGGAGCTGCCCACTACATTGAGAACTAAAACTGTAAAGAAAAACAAAATCCAAGAAGATGAAATTACCTTTTTTTGGCTGAGGAGAAAGAAATGAGTCGACTGTACCATGGCAGCAAGAGGAGTTCAATTTATGGACGTACCCTTCCACTGGGAAGATCTCTTCTATGGGTGTGTGGCAAAAGGGCACCAGGAAACCAGACCAGAGCCAATGAAAGGCTGAAGTTCAGGACATTTCCACGTCTTTTCTGTGTGTGTTGTACCCAAGTCAGCTGGCTGGCTAGGGGACACCATCCTGACGTGAAGCCTTTCTCAGGGTTCTCCACTAACACGTGTGCCATGAGTCTTTATCAAACCCAACCCTCATACACCTGCTCTGGCTCAGAGAGAATGATGTGTCCGGGTAGCTCTCCACAGAAATGCTTGTTAGTACCTGTCCAATAATTTCCAGTGACTAACAGCACTGCTTACCCCAATCTGGTTGTCTCTTGCTCTCCAGCTGAGCTTTGGAGGGAAGATGAAATACAAGATGCTCCTTGCACCCTCAGTCTCACTGAGTCAGCAGTTCAAGCTGTCGTGCTGCATCCTACAATCCAGCTGCAGGTTTCAGTCAGAAAACAAAGCAAAACACAGTATGTCACCACTGCAAAGGTGAAAACCCCCACCTCAAACCCCACACAAAACCCCTACCAATAACACTATCACCTGCACCGAGAGCTCCATGTATGTGCTTACCCTGTTATAAAAGTCTTAGCACCTTATACTTCAACAGCCCCTTCACTGCAGCTCCCCTGTGTGCAACTTGTTTCTCGAAAGCTCAGATGCGATGTTTTAGGTTCCTTTAGGCTGGGGCTCACTCTGCAAGCGGAAGAGCTCATTCATACATCCTCTTACCGACCAGCAGCAATGGGCGTGCAGATACGGATCCACTTCAGCTCACCCCTGGAAGGAGAACACTGCCAGAACACTGGCACACAGGGCAGTTACACTGTCTGATACACACTTCCTTTAGCCAGTTTTCTTGCAAATTCATTGAGAAACTACTAGAAATATTTTTTAGTATGTTTTATACACGCCTAGGTTTTCTCTGTGCTTGTGAAAGGCACCGCTGTAAGAGCTTAGTGTGTTTTATCCATGAAAGAATGGTTTCTAGAAGTACTTCAGAGCATCACATTTTAAATGGCTGAGTGGGTATTGGAGTTACTCCAGGACTTTGCTGGTTTTCTCTGTTGGTTCATGAGCTGATCAGACTGCAACTGCCACTTCTGTACTGTTAGTTACATCAAAATGCTTGCTGTGTGATTTTGGAAAGGCCATTCTTCTGATGAGTAACAGCTGAGTAACAGCTGAGTAACAGCTGAGTAACAGCTGAGTAATAGTCAAGATGCACAGTTGGATTCGATGATCTTAAAGCTCTTTTCCAACCCAAATGATCCCATGAATCTATCATGGTGCAAGCAATTTGGTCCAAATTCTGTGCTTCTATACTCCTCACCTGCAAGGGGAATGTTGATGACTTTCTAGTCTCTGCTGTGCTGTCATCTATGGTAGGAAAGCAACAGGGGAGGATATAAATGCCATGAAATGTGTATGGACTGAGAATTTCCCAGCTCAAGGTCACTTACTACAGTTTGCTTTGACTCTTCACTAGCTGTGTTGAGGGCAGGGTTACTCTGTAGTCTTTCAGGTCCTCCATGGGTATTTTTGAAAGCAGAATAGCAGTGATCAAAATGACAAATAACAGAACAAACAACAAATACTACGTTGTGACCCGTCAATACTCTTCCTCTTTGACAAATGTCCCTGTTTGCATGTGAATGTGAGGACAGATGCAAATAAAAAACATCTATCAAAGTCTTGTGTGAAAAGAAACCAACAGTTTGTTGGAAGAGAACCGGTCACAAGATGGGTGAAACAACTGCTTAGGATTCCTCTCCATTGTTACCAACCATAAGCAGAGTTCAGCCAGCTCCACCATAGGATGCACTGGCAGGGCCAAGCCCATCACTGATACAGGCACTGTCCAGCACTCAATTGTAGTAGCTAAACACAAGTAAAGGTCACCAAAATTCACCATCTCATTACGACGACTACAGCCTGAGCTGTATTTTCTCCCACTGACCTGCTGGTTTCATCCAAGACGTTGGGCTCTGACAAACCTGTCACGTCGTGGAGCGCAGCGTTCTTCTCATCAAGCATTGCAGTGCTGAGGTCAGTTCTGGTTCTGTCATTTTCATACCTAAGAGCCACAGTGAAGCGTGTCATTTTTGGCTCCCTTTTTTGATGTCTTCAGCCTTCTGTAAGACTCTTATTCCTCTTTCTCTTATCAGCTCTCGTTTCACTCATGTTTCTCTTGGTCTGAGATGCTTTTCACTCTGTCATTACCTCTACTGTCCTCCCCCAGAACAGCCATTCCTGAGCATCTTTTTATCTCTCTGTCTCTCTTTAACTTGAGCTGTTGGTGATTTCTAAATATTATAGCTGCTTCCAACAGAGCCGAACTACTGGTCACAGCTCCACATGTGCAGGGGGACATCTACAGGCTGATTCCTGCCATAGAAGGTTCAAAGAGATGTACTGCTAGGCAACAGGAACAGGGCTGTGAAACATCTCAAAGGATTTAGGGGTGTTGTTCCAAGAAGGTGACATGGCCAATAGCCCAGCTGAGGTGCCTCCACATCAACATATGTAACTTAGGCAACAAACAGCTAGAAGCCACCATGCTGCTAGAAAGCTGTAACCTGATTGCTGATACCAAAATGTTGTAGGACAAATACCATGACTGGAGTGTGACTGCAGATGGCTCCAGGCTGTTCAGACAGATGAACAGCCTGATGAAGGGCTGAGATGTTGCTCTCAGGGTAAAGGACTGCCCCTGAGGAATAGCCAAAAGCAGCTTGAAAGCTCACAGGTAAGAATTAGACACCAAGGCAAGACGGGAACCTTGTGGTTGGTGTCTACTACTGACTGCCTGATCAAGAGGAGCCTACTGACAAAGCTTCTTACCCCAGCTGCAAGAGCCATCACACCTGCAGGCTCTCGCCCTGCTGGCAGAATGCAGAGCTGCATTATAGCACCAAGTAGACTGGTCCTGGGCTCTCCTCTGACAGTTTGTAGCCAGACTGGACATCAAGCCGTTGATTGTAATTCTTTGAGTGCAATCATCCAGCCAATTCCTTATCCACGGAGTGGTCCATCTCTCAAATCCATGTCTTTCTGTTTTAAAGACAAGGATGCCACGATGGGGTCAAATGCCTTGCACGAGTTCAGGTAGACAACATCAGCTGCTCTACTCTTACATGCCAATGCTATAACCCTGTCATAGGAGGCCATCAGGTGTGTGAGGCATGATCAGTGTTCAGTGGCTCCATGTTGGCTGTCACCATCACCTCCTTGTTTTTCATGTGCCTCAGCACAGTTTCCAAAAGGATCTGCTCCATGGTCTTTCCAGGCATTGAGGGGAGACTGCCCTGTGTTTCTACAGCTCATCTTCTTCTCCCTTTTTAAAAATGGGGGTTATGTTTCCCCTTTTCCAGCTGGCAAGGAAACAGTCAGCAGTGAAAGCCTGTCCCAACTGATCTTCTGAAAACATTATTTGCTGTGCACTGAAGATTTGCCCCAGAATGCTGTAACTCTACACAGCAACCTCTGCATTCACTTTCAAGGGGTTCATGTATCACTTGGTGCACCACAGCGTGGGAACCCTACTCCATATATCATTAATCCTGCTTTGGAATAAGAAAAAGGACTAGGTGACCTTTTGAGATCTTTTCTAGCCCTTTCTTCTATGATAAATACAGATTCAGGATACAAACTTTCCATTATTTTTTTTAAAGTCATTCCACAATTTCTATACTTCACCAAAAAGAAAGAAAAATCTAAGGAGATAATCCAAGCCACGTAATGACTGAGAAAATAGATTGATCTGCCAAGCTCCGTCAGGCCCCAAGACCAATCAAAGAAGCCAGTTTTAAATTCTATGGATCTCCCATGAGAATGTCCTGCTAATGTTTTCCTCTGTTCTGGTCTGAGTGTTTGCCCAAACTCCTCAGCTGAACTCATCCACTATCCCAGTGTCACCAGAAAAGAAACAGTTTGCTTCTCCCTCGTGCAAGCTGCACCACACAGCAGCCAGTCCACCCAACCAGCAGACATGAAGTCTAAAAGACTCAAACATCTAACTGCTCTTTTGGGTCACAGGAGTTGGGGTTTTGCTTGCTAAGTGAGACTTCCAGTAGCATAACAACTGAACTATGATTTCATACCTAAACGGTGGGAGATGTCCACTGAAAATACAGACATTGGGACTTTCCCTTGAGGGTTCAGGGATCCCTCCTGGGTAACGTGATGAGGGTGTTCTTTCTCAGCCAGGATATGAAGTATTCATCACAGTTGCATCTAATTCTGCTTCTCCAACTCATCATCAAGATGTTGTTATTGCCAGCATACAGGAGCCAAACCACAACATAAGATGAAACCAGTAGACTTCTTTCCATGTTCTTCATCAAGTTTCAACAATGATCCATCTGTCCTCAAAGTAGGGATATTCTATGAACCTCGATAACAAAAGCTTTTAAACTTGCAGGGAAAAAAAAGACCAAACCCAAATTATTTGCACTAATTAGTGACACAGTGGGACTTACAAACGTGGGCTTTATCAACAGCTACGTGTACAATCAGATCATCATCATGGCCAGTTAGCAACATTCCCAAGCCACTCAAAGTTAAAAACCTGCAAGACTTTTACCATGATATTGATGGAAGCCAACTTAAAGAAGAGAACAAACATGTTTCTTGCTTTGAGAGTATTGTTTTACGCCTTCTATATTTAATTGTTTTACAAAAGCCCTTTTGGAAAGCGGATCTGAATGTGTTTGTTCTTGCTCGGCTTTAAGCAATAGACTTCTAGTCAGAAGATCCAATATTTCGTCATCCACTAATAAGTGACTGATGGACTCCCCATTGTTCACTTAAGAAGACGGTCCTCTTGTTTCTGGTAGAATCATAGAATCATCATGGCTGGAAAGGACCTCCAGGATCATCAACAACACCTCCCTAACTCCTAGATGATCGCAACACCCCCTTAACTCCTAGACCATGGCTTCAAGTGCTCGAGCTACTCGTTTTTTAAACACCTCCAGGGACAGTGACTCCACCACCTCCCTGGGCAGCCTGTTCCAGTGCCCAACCACTCTCTCTTCCTAAGATCCAATCTAAACCTCCCCGACACAACTTGAAGTCATTTCCCCTCATCCTATCATCAGTAATTGCTCTTTTTCAGCCCTAGGTCACGAGAATGTCATTCCCAGCCATTCCTGACGGTCCCACTCTATTAAGGCTTATTTAACTCTGTTTAAAAATCTCACAGCAAAAGTTTTGTGGCAAATTTGAAGTGAAAGAGGCAAAAATAAATGGGGGGTTTTTTCCCTTGCACAATAGAAGAAGTAAACGCTCTTCCTCTGCAAACCATTCTGCAGTGGCAGGTGGTTTTGTATAGACCAGTGGAAAACATTCTCACGTCCCTACAGAAAGGAAGTTCATAGCATGAAGCTGAAAACAACTTGGCCCTCCATCTCTGGGCAGTGTTGTTGACATCCCAACACAGACAGAAGTAGCAAACAACAAACTTGTTAAGGTAGAGGCGTGGGTTTGCCAGTCCCATGCATGGCCATGTGTCAGCAGAGGTCTGGTGGGAGGTGTGGGAGCCATGAAGCCCCTGTTGTGGGTTCCTGCTGCTCACAGAGTGAAGAGCTGTTTCTGCTGGACCGGCTGGCTTCCTCCTGAGTCATCTTCTGTTGTGCACTCTCGCCAAAGAACGTCTGCAGTTCTGCAGAGTTTCAGGTGGGACCCCCTTCCCCCTCAGACTGTGCCCTCACACTGGGTACACAGGAGTCATTCCCATCTCCAGACTGTCCCTGAACGCTCATTCCTGCTGTTCCAGTTCCGTGATGCCAGCACGATAACGACCAATGTGGCTAATAAACTGCTCAGCCAAATGGTGTAAGTGGTTTTTATCATCACAGACATAACCGGAGGAGCAGGAAGTTCAGCAGGTGCAGAACTAACAGCCAGGGGGTGAAGTGAGGATGAAGACAACACAAATCAGATCTTTTTCTTTAATAAGTTACCTTGTGCAAACAGCCTGCGAGTGTGTTTGGTAAAACAGTGAAAAAAGTGACCAGAAAACTGCAAAAAGGAGCCCTCTTGGCATAGGGGTCAGGCTGACGGCTTGTCCAACAACAGTGTTAGTGCAGATGAGGGGAGCAGGAGCCACATGTGGCCTGGAATCAGAATCGTGACTGAGGATGAGACAAGGAGGCAGGAGGAAAGGATTTCCTGAACTAGCATCTCTGCCAAGATGACCACAGGACCTCACTCCTTGCAGCGTTCCCTACCTTGGTTTACCCCCAAGTCTAGTCTGAGGTGTTCAAGGCTCTGACTCTGCACCTGAGCTCACAGCATCAGGTCACCCCAATCTCAGCAGGACAATGCCTGTGTGCAGCCACCCCTGAGGACCACAGCCCTGTCAGCCTCCAGAGCACTCACATCAGTCCCTCAAGGAGACAACAGCTGCTCTCCTGATCAGGGCTGCCACCTCCAAGCATCCCCACAGGCTCTTCAGAGACTGACTTGACAGTTCAGAAACCAGTCCCCAACTGAGCTGATGGTTTCATTGGGATGTATCACCTCCTGTCACAGCTTAGCGATCTCCTCACATTACAGAAGCCTGTCTCTGCTGTCAGATCAGTCCTTGTGTCCATACAGCCCTTCTACACATGGTGAGAAGTACTTAGATGCAGCAGAGCTCTCTGTCCTTGCAAAGCTGGGGACTGACTGCTCTCCCACCAGCATCTGCATAGTCAGCCTGGCTGACACGGCACCAACACTAGAAATGCCAGAATATCCCAAGAAAAGGTGTAACCCCTCCCTAATGGTAGTGTTTAGAAGAGGTTAAAAGCTTTTTGAAAACCAGCAGAAGGCAGGGACATCTCAGAGCACAGAAAAGAATGTGTGGAAGTCTGGAGCAAAGAAGTAGAGGAGGCTCAAGGAAGGAATTTTGATCATATTTGGGTTTCTCTCCATTGCCAAGGGATCGAGACTCACCTTGAACCAGTATTGCCACCACTCTCCATTTCTGTTACGACCCACACTGCTTCACACAGTCAGTTATAGGAGTGGGTAACAGCCCAAGAAACCCATGATCCAGCTACAAGTGCTGCCTCTGACTTGGAAGCAGAAAACCATGCTCCCCCTTCCTTGCAGGTGGTCAGAGTGTGTTGGCAGAGCTACCTGAGGCACTGGTGGCCATAGACTGGCGGGGTGCATCGGCAAGTACTAAGAGAGATGGTGGAAGTCATTCCTAGGCTACCTGCACACAGAACAGAACATCAGGGATTGCAAGGGACCTCAAAAGATCATCTAGTCCAATCCCCAGGCCACAGCAGGATCACCTACACCAAGTCCCATAGCATCACAGAACTCAATAGTAGGACTGGGAGGAAGAGCACTTCATTTCACTGCTTCTGTTTATATTTTCTGAGTGTTACTAAACCACTTCACACGCCCCACCTAAGACTTGAAAATAAACGTCCTTGTTTCACTATAAAGCTGTAGAGTAGGGAACACAGATGTGCAACAAACTGGCATCCAGCCCACGGAAGTGAAAAGCTCCATTCAGCACCCCTGTACTCATCTATAAATCTAGACTTTAAAAAACCCCACTTTGTCATCTTATGTTTTGGTAAAAATAAACAGCACTTCATTTAAAGTGACTGTTTGTTCTCCTAAACAAATAAAAGTCCCAGAGGACAACATTAGCAAGAGTAATGTGCTTCAGAGTTCAAACAAACATCACAGCCTTCACCCTAGTGCAAGAATAGGAGAACCTCGGGCTTCCGACCTGCGAGGCAACGGTACAAATCCTGTCCCCTGAGGGATGGCTCTTGAAGGAGCCAGGTAGATACCCATATGGCAGCAAATCCTACTTTCAAAGCTCTTCACTTTCTTTCTCATGTGGATTTGAGGAAAGCAGGAAGGAAGAATTCCTTTTCAAACCCTGCTTTTAGGTGTATCCCCCCTTCAAACAAACTTAGAATCACAGAACATTAGGGATTGGAAGGGACCTCCAAAGGTCATCTAGTCCAATCCCCCTGCCACAACAGGATCGCCCAGACCAAGTCACACAGGAACACATCCATGGTATTTTCTACAAGTTCTAAGCACCTGCAACACAGGCTTTAAGATGAAAGGACCTTCTCCACCGTAAGTTGCTATAGAATCATAGAATCAGTCAGGGTTGGAAGGGACCACAGGATCATCCAGTTCCAACCCCCCTGCCATGGGCAGG